>APFE031484758.1:161762-210829 GCA_000404065.3 Pinus taeda | reverse complement strand
AGAATGGACAAGCTACAACAAGTGTACAAGATATACCAAGCCCAGAAGAGATTTGAGATAGCTGCAAATCTCTCCTCCCTAGACAATAGTGCCTTCAGGCAAAATGAAAACAACTAGATAGCAAATGAAAATCACATGAATATTAAACGACACAAGTATACCTCATGTACCAAGGCATGCACCACAAGAGAAGCTGGTAACCCCAAAGACTTTTATTTATTAATGTAAATGCTGAGTACAAAATCCGGCAGAGTCTCCGCCAACCCAATAGCTTGTTCTATCATATACAATAAGAGCCCAAGGCTCATATAAATAGGAAAATGGGAGACAATCCCAAGGCAAATTCCAATGACAAATGGCAATCAGGTGAAGATCCCAATGAAGAAATGAAATGACAAGTGGCCTGATGACAATCCCAATGTGAAGATAACTGCTGTTTGACTGAACATGTTAACTGCTGTGTGTATTGGCTGCCAATATAAACGTTGTTTGTTTGCCATGCAAGACTGCTGTAGCTTCCTGTTTTAATTGCTGTGCTGACTGTTGACTCCCTTTAAATCTGCGTATTGGCTGAAATATAACTTGCTGATTGTAATTGCTGACCTGCCCACATTAAACGTTGCTGTGATAGCTGCTGTTTTAATTTCCACGTACATACCTGAGCTCGGCTGCCCATATAAACAGCTGTAACTGCTGCCCACGTAGTGCTGATATAACTGTGTTAAATGCTGAGTTTAAACTAGCTGTGGACTGCTGTAATGACTGGGCTGCGTATTTAAATTGCTGTGTGTGGCTGTCAACGTGTGCTGGAATATCCACGTAGATGGGCTGTGGGTGCTATGTGCTGCCCACGTGAAAGCTGGGTATTGCCAACGTGAATGCTGCCCATGTGAATTGTTGTTTATCACCCACGTGAATGCTGTGCTGACCCGTTGACTATTTGACTGCCCACTGTGTAATATTTCCGTACGGACTTTGCTTGGTGAGTAATACGTATTACCTTTGGTGGGCTGAGGTGGGTCCCCCCCACTCACATTCCTTTTTTTTTTTTAACTTTGGACCTTATGATATTTGATTTAAATTATAATAATTTTTCAACCTTGTAATAAATCAAAATTTCATTGCCTCATGACTTTGACTTTTTTTTGACTTTGACTTTGAGTTGACTTTCTTTGACTTTGACTGGCTGCTGAAACTTTGACTCGAGGTGGGCCCCACATTGCTTGCCACATCATCCTTGATCATCTGCTTGACTTCCATGTCAAAATTTGACTTATTTTGACTTTGGAAAAAATTTTAAATTTTTCCAATTATTCATTTTTTTTAATTTTTTCTTCATTTTTACCACTGTCACTGGAAAAATCGCCTTTTGAGGGACTCTGAGTCACTTTTTGACTCCCAAAGTAGGCTCTAGGAGAATGCTAGGCCTCTGAGGATGAATTTTGACTGGTCATACGCCCCAGGCATCTCCTAATGCCCACTTATTTATGCCTTTATATAAAAAATAATTAAAAAATCCCGTTTTGCGGGAAATTTTTAACTATTAAAAAATTCTACTTAGACCTAGCCAAATTCCACGAAACTTTACATGTGATCTAGTATGGTAATATACATCGACCCTAGACACTAAGATGTGTCAGGGGCTCAATCTTCAAACCGTCACCTCGGCTTTGGGGTGTGCACGAGTGAAAAAATCCAGAGAATTATCCCCCTCTGAAAAAGAAAGGAAACGAAAGGGATAATTCACCGGATAAAAAAAAAACACTCCAAGGTGTACTCGTTTGCTGATCGAGTCCCACATCCTAGGCCTGTTACAAATTCAAGAACATCATCCTAGCATCACTTATTACAATTCCCCGTAGGGTGTGGAATCTGGGTACAAAGAAGAAATATGATGAGAAGATAGAAGGAGAGTTAAAAAACTCTGTTGACTGATGACATCTGATGGTACAAGTGTCCTCTGGATCATCCTTGGGCATGGAGTCGTCACATAATCGTCAGGTGCTACTCCAGCAGTCAACAGGGGCCAACAATGATTCACTGTGATAATTAGAATTGCATTAAGCTCTATGGGAATCTCTTGTTTCATGATCGATCCAAGCACATCGAGATCATATATCACTTCATCAAAGATGATCCAGAGAGGTGCTATGAGATTGCAGTACATGTCTACAAAGGAGCAGGTGGCAGATGTTCTGACTAAGCCTCTACAGAAAGGGAAGTTTGTGAAGTATCGAGATACGCTGGGGGTGGTGGAGAATGCCTTCCTTGCTAGGAGGGAGTGTTGAAGCTAGTGGTAGCTTCGGAAGGTCTTCTACATAGGCTTGGTGTCTTAACATGTGGAAGACATTAGTTGCCTCTTCCAGGTGCTTGCTTGGTGGAGTAAGTGATTTATGTCTTATTTCTTGAGTCTAATTTAGGGAAAATACAATAATTAAAGTCAATTAATTATTGTGTACTATTAAGTAATTTACTAAGGATAAATAATTTAAGACTTAGAAGTAATCTCAATTATTGATGTCAAAGATCATTCTAGAACGAAGATTAGGGTTAGAGATTTGGGCTTAATGAAGATTATAACAGAGGCCTAGCGAAGAGGTGAAGACACACAAAACTCAAGTGAGGGAGTCAACATGAAGAGAGAGTGATTTTCTCGAAGTGTGGGTGGCTCAGTGGACTGAAGCACAGGGAATGGGAAGTGCGAGTTGATTGAGGGCAAATCGAGGAGGCCGAGTGGAGGAGATTGTAGGGTTGAGTTGCTAGAGGGAGATCGATTTGACTTGGAGGCAGAGTTGTTGAAGGGTCGAGTTTTCCCTAGCTCATAGTAGTGGCACATAATGAGGGTGCAGGTCGATTTTGTTGGTTGAGTATTTGGGCCGATATCGACAGGCCAATTTCTCCCAAAGGTTGATTTCCTAGAGGCTGAATTCCTTGGGCCGAATTAATTCTGTGGGAGTTGAGTTATAGGTTCTAGATATTGTATTTCTCCTCATATCTCTATGGGTCGAAAAACCTAGATTTTGTAGATTAATAGATGATGTAGAATTGTTGTGGCTGAATTAGTTTTGCAATGTATGATTGGTCTTTGATTTAATTTCCGCTGCATATTTATTTATGGAAGCTAAAAATACTAATGATTTTATTTTTTGGTAATTCACTGTTTATTTGAGTAAATACATAAATTGCTAGGGATAAAATAAATTGCCATGAGAAGATAAATTTTGTTGGTATTCAAAATTTAACATGAAGTAGGAGCTAGGGGTACTTCTAACATTCGAGGCTGAAGGGAAGAAACTTTGAATAGATCTTTGGATGCTCCTCTAGGATACCAGAGTATGCGCATGAGCGGAAGGCCCTCGACTCTATATCCATATGGAATTGGGACAACAAGTCCTTCGGATGTGTGGATTCATGTATGTGTTGGCATCTCTAGAGTGACCTCAATGCTATACTCAACAGAGGGAGCAGAGGAAAAATACGTGGTCTCATAAGCCGATGGTCAGGGGCATTATGAGACTTGGCTTGTCACTTATTGCTACGATATGGCGGGACCACCTAAAAGTAGGAGGTGAGCTTCCTGTTTGTCCATGGACGGGGTATGGCATGCAATGGTTGAGATATATGGTGAAAAATCTCCTTGATGTTGAAAATAGTGGTGAGTAAGGTCTTCTTTGACTTGTGCCTTAGTCAAAGAGACCACTAGCAATCCTTCTTTAGCATGCACAAGTTCCTATAAGTTAGGACGGGTTCATGAAGTAGTTTAAGTGATGCGAATAGTTGGAGGCTCAGTTGTTTGTCTCCTAGTGAGAGTTAGAAGTCTCAATGGTTTTTTGTGGCTAAGACGAGTGACATGAGTCAGTTAGACTCAGTTAACTAGTCAATCACAAGACTGAGTTCCAAAAATAAGCTTGCCAGATTTAGATGGGTCGAATTGATTATAAGGAGGTCAAAAGGCACAATTGTAATCATTGTTTTGTGTGAGCACAAGGTTGTGAGTTAAGACAATCGAGAGCACGAGTTTTGTGTGTGAGCTAGCAGAGCTAAGAAGAGCATGAAGGAGAGGCCTATACACAGTGTTTTGGCTGAGGCAATTCTTGCTAATGTGCTCTAGGAATTAGGAGAAATTTCTAGGAAATAGGAGCCTCCTATGCGCTAGGAAATGAGAGGGATTTCCAGGGCTAGCGAAAGGATTTAGGAGCTAAAGACAAGGTTCTTCCAAGCAGGGTTTCGAGCTAAGTACTAGCAGGGACAACGAGCTTGTTTTCTAGAGAAATTATTCTCTTTTTAATCTATTTGTTCAAACTTTGTCAATAAGTTTTTTACAAGTAGCAGAGGGTTTTCCTAGTTGGGTTCCCTAGAAAATATTGTGTTTCTGCTATAGTGTGACTGTGTTTTATTTATGTTCTATTCTGCTGCAAATTGGTAGAGAAATTCTTTGTCTTGTTGTTACAAATTAGTTTCAGATTTGTTCAGACAAGCAGTAGCAAAATTTCAAGGAAATTATACATGGTATTAGAGCAGAGATCAACATAAATACCAACACCAGATTGTTCAGTTAGTGAAGAGCATAGATTAGGCAAAAAGCTTGCACTAGAGTTTTGAAGAGCAATATCTTTAGATAGCAGTATGGCGTTCCAAGAACTAAGTGCATATCATTGTTTAGAGGGAGCCTCGAACTTCTGCTTATGGAAGGAGTGGATCTTAGTGGTGTTGGATGATAATGGGGTGCTAGAATTTGTGAAGAATTAAATACTACTACCTCAGGATGCCCAACAATTGATCCAACATAGCAAGAATGACACCAAGGCGAGGAGGGTCATTCTTGAGGGGTTCAGAGGCCATATTATCCCTCGTCTCCATGGGAAGAAGACAACATATGAGATGTCGAAAGCCATCTTAGATTTGTATTAGGGCTTCAATGATGTCAGGAGGCTTGCTTTGAAGGACAAGCTAAGAAATACTCGGATGAGCAAAGGAGAGCTCACCATT
This sequence comes from Pinus taeda, assembly GCA_000404065.3. Classification (NCBI taxonomy): domain Eukaryota; kingdom Viridiplantae; phylum Streptophyta; class Pinopsida; order Pinales; family Pinaceae; genus Pinus; species Pinus taeda. Next base: position 205,840 of record APFE031484758.1, on the reverse strand, counting down.
ACTTATCTTTCCAAGTTCACCCTACTCCGGGATAAGCTAGCTAGAGTGGACGATACTGTAGAAGACAATGGCCTTGTGAGTCTTGCGGTTCTGGGACTTCATAAGTCTTGGGAGAGTTTCCTAGATGCAGTCAATGGCAAAGAGAATCTTCCCAACTGGGAAAGGCTGTGGTCAGTTTGCATTCAAGAAGAGATCCAAAGAAGGACAAAAGATGGTAGATCAATGAAGACAGAGGATGAGGAGAACTTTGCCTTGGTAGGCAAGAGTAGGAAGGTCAAGGGTAAGGAGGGCCAAGGAGGCGCAGAGTCCAGTTAGAAGGGAAAGAAGAAGGATCCAAGCAAGATCAAGTGCTTGCATTGCCATGAGTTTGGACACTATGCCACTAAGTGTCCTAAGCGGAAGGAGGAGTACAGAAAGGATCATGTCACTACATGTGTAGAGGTAGATGCCTTTTCTGCCCAGTTTGAGAAAAAATTCTCATTTATTGCTTGCATGGCAAGCTCAACAGATAACAATTCATGGTATATTAATTTAGGAGCATCCTTCCACATGAACGGGAACAAGAAGAGTTTTAGCCACTTGAAGGAGGACATGCAATTTCAAATTATGCTAGGAGATGATGGTCAGTATGTAGGTAGTGGAGCTGGCAGTGTTAGTTTTCAAAGGGAGTAAGGTAATTCTCTTCATCTCAAAGATGTTCTCTATGTTCTAGGATTAAAGCAAATTCTTGTTTCGGTAGCTACCCTTGAGGACAAGGGTTATGATGTCATATTCGACAGAGGTAAGGCTTACCTCCAACACTTAGCTTCTGAATGTAAGAAGCAAATAGGTGTGAGGGTGAAGAATCTCTACGAGTTGCAAGTAGAGACAAGTACAACCTTGAGTAGCAAGGCAGGAAGTTCTCATAAGAGAGAAGTGATAGTTGTGCGAGAGCAGGACAAAGCTCTCAAGATGGAGCCTCATCCAATATCTCAATTTGAGTCCAGGCTAGTTGGTAGTTGGGCCAACCAGTAGGATGATGAGGTGCATAGCTAGGGCGAGTGGAGGCAGCCACTCAGTCAGAGACTTCCAGTATTGGGAGAGTTTGAGCCGAGTGGGCAAAGCATTTGTTTTATGGAGATTCGGAGATGGTTGGATCTCCCAGTATCACCTTCAGCCAAAGGAAGCAGTCAGAGAGGTACACGAGGTACATGGCACTTATGACTGAAGTGATAGACTCGAAGAGGATGGTGGGAAAGAAGTAAGAACAACTCTTCAAATAAGGTTTCGCATAAGACACCAAGGAAGTCTTCTAGTTCAGAGCGAGCAACTGCAACAACAAAGAACGTGGTAGTATTGGAGACAGATCCAGGTGGAGGAGGTTCTTCTAGAAGCAACTTCCTTGCTAAGAGCGAGTGTTGAAAATAGTAGCGAGTAAGGTCTTCTTTGACTTGTGCCTTAGTCAAAGAGACCACAAACAATCCTTCTTTGTTACTCATGAGTTCCTATAAGATAGAGCGAGTCCATGAAGCAATTTTACTCTTGCAAATAGTTGGAGGGTTAGTTGTTTGTCTCCTAGTGCGAGTTAGAAGTCTCAATGGTTATTTGTGGCTAGGACGAGTTACATGAGTTAGTTAGACTCAATTAACTAGTCAATCACAACACCGAGTTCCGAAAATAAACTTCCCAGATTTAGATGGGTCGAATTGCTTATAAGGAGGTCAAAAGGCACAATTGTAATCATTGTTTTTTGTGAGCAAAAGGTTGTGAGACAAGACAATAGTGAGCACAAGTTTTGTGTGTGAGCTAGTAGAGCTAGGAAGACCGTGAAGGAGAGGCCTATACGCAGTGTTTTGGTAGAGGAAATTCTTGCTGGTGTGCACTAGGAATTAGGAGAAATTCCCAGGAAATGGAAGCCTGGTATGTGCTAGGAAATAGGAGGAATTTCCAAGGCCAATGCAAGGATTTAGGAGCTAAGGACATGGTTCTTGCAATCAAGGTTTTGAGCTAAGTACTAGCATGGAGATGGAGCTTGTTCTCTTGAGAAATAATTTGCTTTGTAATACTTCTATTTGCTCAAACTTTGTCAATAAAATTTCTGCAGCTAGCAGAGGGTTTTCCTAGTTGGGTTCCCTAGAAAATATTGGGTTTTTGCTATTGTATGACTATGCTTTATTTCTGTTCTATTCCACTACAAATTGGTAGAGAAAATTTGTGTCTTGGTGTTATAAATTACTTTAAGATCTATTCATACAAGCAGTACCAAAATTTCAAGGAAATTCTACACCTGATGAAAAGTGGTAGGTACCTCTGATCTTTGTAGTGGAAGAAAGTGAAAAGGGAGCCTCTCAACTCTATATATAGGGGATTATATCGTTCTTTGATCTGATATATGGGGCAACGAAAAATGAGGCGCATCTCGATCTCCGACTCCTGTAGGTGCCACAACTAGTAGACCATATCAGATCGTGGTATATGGTGATCCGTCTCCACTCAAAGTTGATGTGAGTAAACTCAAAGTTGCGCTAATGGGATCCTAAGTGAGTGCATCTAGTGCCTGCGATTATGGGGGTGCGAACGATGAGGTCGTCCTGCATCCCCGAAAAGTGCTCTAGGTAGAAGCACATTGTTAAGCCAAGGCTTAGTGAGGGGGATGTCCAAGTGGTTTGAATGTATAATCCGTAGATATCCTCTTTGATGGCTTGATTACATATCTACTAAGTTAGTAGGAGATATGCTGGTCCATCATAGGAGAAACTAAATGGAGGAAGACGCTTTGGGGAGATGGTTGTTGATAGGAGCCGAGATGCATCTTTGAACCATGCATGAGCAGGACCTAAAGGGGTAGCCGAAGCGATGGCCTACGAAGAATAAAGTGCAAGATAAGGGTATCTCTCTCTCCTTGTAGCAAAGTCTTTGTAAGCCCTGACTCTATGGTGGAAAGAGACCAAGCGAAAAATGACTTGAAGGCGAAATGTATGGACCTTGAACTTTGCTTGAATAATGGGTTACAAAATTGCACGTTTGCAGAGGATGATATGTTGCAGAAGTAGAGTCTAAGACTCTTCATCATGGCCTGATTTGATTGGAGAGTACTAGGTGCCCAAATCCCGAAACCATAGAGTACCATGGGTCTAATAATGGCCTGCATGAGGGGTTCTTGCACAACATTTCTTTGAACTGTGCTCGAAAGCACTGTTGCTTGATGAGGGCTAGGGAGTCGTAACATTTATTGAGCAGAGGTTGGAACGCCTGGCGCATACCAAATTTGGGCCTTGTGAATTGTACCCCCAAGTAGGGGTAAGATGTGGTGATCTCAATCTCTGTCCCATGATAACAGAAGTGTAGGTCTGGAGTAGAGTTCAAGGCATTGAAGGTCAGAACCTTAACAAGTTAATGCATTAATCTATGTAATGCCCCTTTCCAAACCATAATAACAGAAGGGAGTGACTTAGTAGCTTATTTCGATTCCCACAGGCTATAGTCGTAAAAACAGGGATCAACTGGTTTAATTGCTTGATGACATTATAATTAAAAGGTAGCATTTTAATAATATTAAATAATTAAATAGGAGGATTGTATAAATAAAGCAACCCATGGTATTTCTAGCCACCCATGGTATTTCAAGAGGAGGAAATGATTATGAAAAGAAAGAAGGGAGCTCAAGGAAAATATGAGTTGATGATTTGAGAATTGAACTTGGAGCTCGAGTAGCTTATTTTGTGAGGGAAACCCTTGTCTAGATCCTAGTTTCGGTGGTGGAACTATCCACCCTAATTGGTGGCAATTAGTTTCGATGGTGAAACATCCATCCTGGCTAGTCTGAAGGAGGAATCTTTTTAAGTTCTCCATTGGCACTTAACAAAGGAAGGAGGATCAAATTGCAGTAGTTTTCAGGATGCTAGAGAAATAAATTTGCAACAATTCGCATCACTAGGATGGGCCAAATTCTATAGGCTAATCTGCAATTTTGAGGAGGGCCGAATTACTTTTGAAGAGAGGTTGAATTTCTAGTCTCGCTGGGAGGGCCAAATTACCACTAAAGGAAGGCCAAATTGTTGTGGCATTTAGAGGGCTGAATTATCTTTAATAGAGGCCGAATTTTTGTGGGTATGAGGAGGCTGGAATAAGGAGGTCAAATTGCATTATAATCAGCCAGAGGAGCGCAAGCATCGTCGACACCAAAATTGCGCGCAAAAATTCAAGCATTGGTTTGAGAAAGCTGAGTTGGAGGAAGCCATGTTTACGAGTGAAATAGTGGTCGATGTTTCAAGCCAAAAAATCTTCTAGGAGTGGGCTCAATTATTTTCCAGTGGCCAATCTACCAGGTTTTGCCAAATAAGTTAACGCAAATCTTCCTCAGTATTTTGATAAAAATTTGTCGGGTTTCGGCCTTGGCATTTTCTACAACTTTTTGGAATTCACGGTTTACCAATTTATTATTGGAATTTATAAAAAATTTGGAAAATTATTTTTGGCAATTTTGTGAAGAAAGTTTCGGTAGGAAAATTATAAGTTAATAAAAGGGATATTTCAATGGTATCATTGGGCGTGCTTACCAGCTTGAAGGTTTGTATCAATTTATGAAACTAGAAGATAGGAAGTTCGTGACACATGGGAAAAAGAAGAAAGAGAAATAATTTTCCTATCTAGAATCAGAGGAAGAAGAAGTAAGAATGGAGGATTAAGAAGATAAATTGTGGGGAAGCATCATGCATGCCTTGAGCGATTTAGCTAGGGGACAACATCAGTTGGTACAAGGACACTAGGAGGGTCAAGCAGTTAGGAAGGACATCATGTTGAGACTAGTAATAATTCCAGTCTTGTCCCTCCACCATCAAGCATATCCACACCTAGATCGTTTTTACTAGAAGTTTTGGAGAAGCAAGCGGATAATCATGGTCAACCAAGGCGAGATGAGGATTTTTTTGGTTATTTGAGGGAAAGTCAGGCACTGGGGGAATATTTTATGAGATTTCTACAAATCTAGTTATGATACTATGTAGAAATTATTGGAAAATCAAAAGGGCATTAAAGATTTTCTTGATCTTGATAATTACATGTGATGTTTCTTATTATTACGATTCTTTATATCTTCTTTCTTTATTTCATCAAGCAATTACCAAAAGCAGCAACACATAAAACAATGAACACATGATGTAGGCACATGCCAGGGAAAAACCCCCCTCGAGGGGAAAACCCAGTCATAGTAATTCTTTCTTTCAATAGTATTCTTTGAGACTCTTCACACTAGACCAGGACTAGACCTTCCTTGCACACCAAGTCAGTCTCTAGAAGATTGGCCTCTTCCTAATAACTTCGACTATGCAGCAGTTAACAACTTTTGGCAACAATCCAACTTGAAAGACTTCGATCTCCCAATCCAGGGCACGAAACAGAGAGAGACCACCACCAAATTTCAATTTTCCTTGACTCCTTAGACTCACCCAAACTTGCATTCACTTCGGCTTCCCGACAACAAACTTTCCCAGCTACCCACTTCGCACTTCTACCCAATAGAGAGAATGTGAACTTGGTGAGAAGTGATGCTCCAAATGAATTTGATGTCCTTCCTTTTATATGCTTCTTGTGGGGTTGAATAGGGTGTTAGGCCAACTTGATCTTCCCTTAGGTCGACATGGTGTAGAGGTTCCATAATTCATATTTGACTCAATACTAAACCTTTTTACATGTTTCAAATGCCCAAGAAGGGTCTCTTTAAATGTACAATAATTCTATAAGTATAGACTTACAATAAATCGTAGAAGTCCTCAATGGGGACTTTAACCTAAAACAAGGCGACCCAAGCATGAAACCCATGCTTTAATAAGTCATAATAATAATAATAAAAATTCTTTTCTTTATTCTTTTGACAAGTACATTACATAATGACTCAAGTACATTATTGAAGACCGAACATAGTTACTTTTTCCAACAGAAATTTCTACAAATCTAGCTCTGATACCATGTAGAAATTTCTGCAAATCTATATCTGATACCATGTAGAAATTTCTACAAATCTAGCTTTGATACCATATAGAAATTTCTACAAATCTAGCTCTAATACCATGTAGAAATATCTAGAAATCTAGCTTTTATCCCATGTAGAAATTTCTACAAATCTGGCTCTGATACCATGCAGAAATTCCTTGTAGATTCAAACTGCAAATTGTAATATGCTAAAACAATAGACTTGAATCTACTCTACTCATCAGCGGAAACAATTAAATGATCGCAGAATCACGAAGCGTACAAGAGAAAGAATTCAACTAGCACGTTACACAATGATTTCCTGGGGAAAGCCATAGCTCAAAACCCTTGCTATCTGTATATGGCATTAGTCAGAAAATATGAGAAGATTACAATGGTTTGCTCAAGCCCGAGCAACCTCTGCACTATCTCTATCTATCTCACTACCAACCTATGCACAAGCTTCTCTTGGCACACCTTTCTCTCACAAGCTCCACGCATAAACTTGTGCTTCCTATTGCTTGGTCTCACTAACTTGTGCTCACCAAAACAATGATTAAACTTGTGTTTCATTCCTCCTTTTAAAGGCAATTTGAATGGCTAAAATTAGTGAGTTTTCTAATTAAGGAATGATTTATTTTAGGCCTTCTTTTGATTGCATGCATCATCTGTTTAATTTAGATGATTTTATCACTAATTGTAGGCTGTCCTTGAACTCCAATCTCGGCTGGGTCTTTCTCTGATTTGACATGCATGAGTTAATTATGAGTGAATCTTCAGTTTACTGGTTGATCACTGCGGGGAATACCACACTACACTTTAGGCAACACCCCACTGTTCGACAGGTTACACCACACAACTGTAGGTGACTCCCATTACTGTAGGTTACACCCTACTATTAGACCTTCCACTAATTCCTCCACCAGTTGGAACTAGTTTCTTTAACTCAGTTAGATTGAATTAATTAGTTACAACTCAAAATAAACTCAGCTAGTGCTCCTAATAGTAAGAGACACTCTACATGACTCTCGTTAGACACTCAAGTCAAATTAACTGAGCTAACTAAGTCAAATTAACTTAGTTAACTATTACAAGTTGTCATGAGATTTGCAATTACAATTTTATTACTAATTTAATTCTAGGACAAATTAAATTAAGATTTTTCTTGATGCTATTTCTAACATTTCTTCTTGTTATTTTTAACAAGAGTTCCATGCAGCTATGTCTCTTCATGACTATTGCACTATCAAGTATTGGAACAAGCTGAGCGATTACAATTCAGGAATGCAAAAAAATGAGATTCCTGAAAAGGTGAGGAAAATAAGTATAACTCTTCCTTCTTTTGATAACACATCTAGTTGCACAACCCCTGTTAGTTTTAGTAGCATCAAATGTGTTTTAGTCTCAATTTGTGTCTAAGAGACTAAGTAACACGAGATCTCCTGAACCCAAAAACGGTTTCACGGGATAGGTTTGCGAAATTGATTTATTAAAGGGAATTAATTGAGGATGATCGAGAACACTCTAGAGACTCACATGGATTGAGTCTAAGATGATCTTAGTCGTTGATGGGGATATAATCATGGTTGTTAATGCTCTAGCTAGATATTATAAAAGGAAGTCGATGGGATGGAGATAGACAGAGTTGCGAGAGCAAAAGGCAGTCAAATTGATCTACTTAGTGCGCAAAGATTTAGCGAGGGAAGAAGTTCGAGCCAAAAGGAGAGCATTAGAGATTGAGGGAGCAACAAGAGGAGAGTTTTGGAGAGTTTACCAGTGTCTTTCTAGTGCCAGTTGAGCAAGAGAGCACTAAAGTATGTTGTATGGGCAGATAGGATTAGCATGAAGTCTATTAGCACCTAGTCGTTTAAATTAGGCCAAATATTTCTGCAGAGAGGGCGTAATAACCAGTGTGAGCAACCAGTAACCCTAGTCCGAGTGCCAGAAAGGGAGTTATTTCAGTTGCTGAAGGCTGGGAGAACACTTGGAAAATAGAGTGAGTCATTACCAGAGGAAGAGGGAGGTTGGACGACATAGTTGGAGTCGAATTGCAGGAAGTACGAATTTCCCAGGCTAGTAGTGTGAGTTCCAGGCAAGCTGTGTTGCTAGGGAGAGAAAATGAGCAGGCCTTAGGGAGTTCGAATTATTGCAGAAGGGAGAAAATTTATCCAAATTATTTTGTCAGTATATTTTCTAGAGGATTGTTATTTAGGCATCTAGATTATTGTACTTAGATTTTTACCGTTGCGTAATAATGAAATAAACCCTCATCTGTTGCACCGGTTTTCCCGTCGGGGATTTTCCTGGGAATTTTCAATCCAAAATCTATTGTGTCGATTTTATTCTGTGTGCGCATTATTTTCTCAGCGTCTAGTTTATTTTCTGCAACGTAATTTATTTTGTTGAAGATTGCAATTGTGAGTTTATCGATATTTGTTGTAATAACAAATAAACTGTAGAACAGTTAGAAGCTAAATTTCTAGTTAATTGCAATCAAGGAATTATCACATGGTATCAAAGCCAGGTTGAAGACAAAATCTAAGAAGCGAGACGAGAAAAATTGTGTAACTGCAGAGGGAGATATGGGCACAATTTCTCTAGATCTACGCAGGCTAGTCACGGTTGTGAATTGCACAGGCAGTGGGGTTCGATTTCGAGTTTGGGTGCAGCAAAAGTTCGAATAGCCTGAGAAGCATAATTTGTAAGCAGTGAATTTGCTGGGAAGGAGTTCTGATGAGCAGATCAGTCAGTTTGTTGAGTAGATTTGGGTGTAGGAATTTTGCAACAAGGTTTCAACTGTAACTCTGTGTAGGGACAGGAAGAGAAAAGCACATAGAGGAATTTCCAACATTTCTGAAAGGGTGTCTAGATCCAATTTTTAGGAGGAAATCCATAATTGCCAGAAGCGGAAGGCCATAGTAGTTTTTCCAGTCAGCCAGTGCGAATATTAGGAGCAACAAATCATGTGCCAGATTTTGGAGAAGGACTTTTGGAAGGCTAAGCGAGTTGCCTAGTTAAAAGCAACACGCAGAGTGAGAGTCGAAGAAAGATTCTTGGAGGCCAACAATAGTAGATTTGCACATTCCTAAGGGAGTGCAAATAACAGAGAGAGGCCAAGCAGGAAAAGAGAAGGATATTTCTAGTCTCAGTCTTCAATTATTTGAGTTTTGTAGGGATGGCCGTAGCAGGTCTTAGAGATTAGGATAGACTTGACAGAGCCTCTAACTTTGGTGTTTGGAAGGCTAGGATGCAATTCCTATTGGATGAGCATGGCCTGAAGGAGTTCATGACAACAACCATAGCTATATTGACAGACCCTATCCATTTTCACGAGTATAAGAAGGATATGGCCAATGCAAAGATGATGGTCTTGGATGGAGTTCAAGATCATATCATTTCACATATTGTAGATAAGGAAACAACAAAAGAAATGTGGGATGCCATCGTGAAGCTATAGCAGGATCCATTAGAGAATCATTAGATGATTCTCAAGGAGAAGTTGAGGACCACAAAGATGCAGAAGGGTGAAGGTGTGACTCCCTACCTCACTAGAATTCAAGATGTCCAAGATGAGCTCGTCGCTGTAGGTGAGAATGCAGAGGACAATGAACTTGTGCGAATTGCTCTGAATGGGTTTACCGGAGAGTGGGAAATGCCTGTCTAGGGAATAATTGGACGAGACAAATTGCTAGATTGGGAACGTCTTTGGAGTGATTTCACATAGGAGGAGCTAAGGGTTAGTCTTGTCCAGGGCACTAGCAATAGTAGTAAAAAAGTGCTGGAGGTTGAGAAAGAGGAGGAGAATGTAGCCCTTGCTAGTAAGGGAAATGCGAAGAAGGTCGTAGTCAGGGACAAAACTCAAAGGGAGGCAAAATGAAGAAGGATATGTCGAAGATCAAATGCTTCAAATGTGGTGAGTTTGGTCACCACAACACCCGGTGTCCCAAGAAAAAAGATGAGAAGAGGCAGTAATAGACAACTACTTCAACAAAGATAGATGAGTTGAAGTCCAGGTTAGAGGAGTTCACTTTGATAATGACTATGCCTCGAAAAGGAGGAGGAACATAGTACTTCAGAGTTGTAGGTTGGGTAGGGTCCATGGTGGTAGCATCAAACATGTGTTTTCTCTTGGATCATTACCTTGGCTACAGGGGCCCACAATATTTAGAAGCAAGAGGATCAAAATGTCAGCAGGCACAGTCAGATCTCAAGAGAGTTGCAAAAGCCAATTGTAGTAGTTGCAACAACAACGACAACATGAGATCAGATGCAGCATAGGCATTGTTGGTAGCGGTGCAGGGAGGCACAATGCAGTGTTAGCAACAATGCAAATGAAAAGTGGTTCAGCTATAGGGTTAGCAGATGAATCCGAGTATGCGAAGTGGCTTGGTGGACAATGACAGGATGTTACAGATGTGAGACACCAAAACCGTGTTACAGAGGGAAGATTTTATGAGTGAACACCTTCCTCACTAAGAGGGAGTGTTAGTTTTTGTAGCATTAGACAAGTGTTCTAGTCTTGATTTGTGTCTAAGAGACTAAGGAACACAAGATCTCCAAAAATAGAAAAAGGTTTCGCAGGATAAGCTTGCAAAATGCCTCATTAAATTAATTGATCAATAATTAAAAAATGCCTAAGTCTAACTTAGGAAAATTTATTAATTAAAGGGAATTAATTGACGCTGATCAAGAACACTCTAGAGACTCACATGGATTGCGTCTAAGATGATCATAACTGTTTATGGGGATCTAATCATGGCCATTGGTGCTCCACCAAGAGATTATGTGAGGAAGTCGATGGGATGGAGATAGACACAATTGTGAGAGCAAGAGCAAGGCAGATCGAGCCATAGTTTTAAAAACTGGAACGATCGGCGATTACCAGACCGATCAACCTAATAAATCAGGTTTGAAATCGGAACCGGTCAAATTAGGACTGGTCAGATCTCAATGACTCGATTTAAAAAAAATACATTGAAGAATTAATTTTTAATGGAAAAAACTATTTTGAAGATTTAAAACCATGATTCCAAGTCAATAGAGAGATAAAATATGCAATTTTTTCTCATTTATATACCATGTAAAGGTGAATATATCAAAATGGCAATGAGTGCAATACATATAATCGACAAAATACATAAGCAATGAGGTTCTAAATGGCCTATAAAGTCCAAAAACAATGGTACAAGCTATGAGGCCATTGACCTACTACAAGACTACAAGTACACATGATCAATCATCAAATTCATCACAACTACTAGACACATGATCATCATCATCATTAGGAGCTACATAGACATCATTTGGTTCAGTCTGAGGATGCCTTAGCCTCATCTGCAACCTCAGTATCACTGCCACTAATAATAATGAAGCACGAGTTGGTCGAGCTAAATGACTAGTGCCTTCCATTGGTTGTTTGCCTTTCCTTGATGCAACTACTAATCCTGGTTTTGATGGTGCCACCAAATCTGCTTCATCCCTCGCTAATGCCATGTCAATATCAAAATCAACATCAAACACAAGATCTTCAATATCGTTCAACACAATGGGATCTAGATCAGGGGTTTTGTTCATCATTTGGTTTCGTCTTAGATGAAAGTTGTAATGCATGAAGACAAGATCATTTAACCATTTTTGTTCCAAATGGTTTCTCTTCTTCATGTGTATGCACTCAAAAACAGAGCAATTGCGCTCACAACCTAAAGCACTGCAAGTTTGGCTGAGGACTCTAATTGCAAACTTTTGCAATTGAGGACATTGGCCGCCAAATGACTCCCACCAATGTGCTGCAAAGAAAAAGACATTAATTAGTAACTTAGTGCATATCATTACTTATTTACAAATTACAAGTATTTATAGATAATTTGAATTGTAAATTTGTAAACAATTTAACTTGAAAAGAAAAGCAAATTGGAAATTGGAATTGCTTACTTGGTTGATCCACATCTCTTGCTAAGTTTTTGCCAAAGGTACCAGTTGCCATTACTGAAAAGTGTAAGTTGTCTATGTATTTCCAATTGGTCTGCATGGATAGGGACCATGCGCTCCAAGCAATCAATCAATCCAGCTCTGACATCTCGATCTTGGGTTAAAAAAAAACCTAGTTGCATGTATAGGACGATGGAGTTGATTGTTCCATCTGTTATCAATGATCTCCCAGATATGGCCATATTCAGCTAACCTGTCCTTGTAAGTTGCTCGTATATGATCCTTTTCCTGATCCATAGCTTCATAAATGTAGCCCATGGCTAATTTTTCCCCATCCACCATCCTTAGCACCTTAACAAGGGGCTTGGTAATTTTCACAAGCTGTGTAGACCTTTTCCAAAAATAATTGTCAGACACTTTCTTTTTGGTGTCTTTGTCATCTTGTCTAGGAGCCTACCGAGATTCAGTCCAATCATTAGAAGAAAACATTTTCTGTAGGTTTTTTTAGTTGAGCATTGAGACATTGAAACATGAGGAAGTGAGTTGCAAATCTTGTAATTGCAGGGCTAACAAGCTCTTTGCCCCTAGTGTTTTTCGTCATTAGGCTCAATACCCATGAGTGGTTGTAAATGTATTTTGTAATGCACTTGGTATGCTCTATAATGTTTCTTACCCACTCCACTTTGCCTATGTCCTCTAGCATGAGGTCTATGTAATGTGCAACACGTAGAGTCCAAAATATGGTCCTATATTTGGACTCAAGCATAATTCCAACAAGAACATAGTTTGAGGCATTATCTGTGATGACCTGCACCACATTCTACTCGGCCACATCCTAAGTAATGTCATACAAAAGCTCAAATAGATGGGTTGCATCCTTCACCTTATTAGATGCATCAACTGATCTCAAAAACATGGTTCCTTGAGGGCAAGAAATAAGGAAATTAATGATAGTGCGATTCTTTCCATTAGTCCATCCATCTGACATGATGGAACAACCTGTCTTGAGCCATGAATCTCTATGCTCAGCCAACACATCATCTTTGGAAGAAATCTCTTTTTGCAAAAGATCTCCCCTCAAGTCGTGCATACTAGGGCCTTTGAAGCCCTTTCCTGCAGCTATAGCAGAGTCCCACATAGCTTGGTAATAAGGTGAGCGAGCAACGTTAAATGGGATATCTGCATCATACCACCATCTATCATTGTATTGATAAGAAGTTTCTTTGCATTGTTTTTTCCAGTGTTGAACCAAAGTGGGTTGACGACTTGGCTGGGAGGAAGTGGCATTAGAAGAGGCAATGGTGGCAGAGGATGAGAAATAACTATGGCTGTTTGTTCTCTTTGATCCTTTTGGTTATTGGCCAAAAAAAGGAGGAACATAGTGAAAGGGGTCATTGGCGGAAGGGATAGAACAGGAGTCTTGAATCTCATAATCATCATACCGACTCTCTTTCATGGCTTCCAATAATTCCCTCTTCCTTGCAATGTCATCATGGATGGCCTTCTCCCTAGCCTTATTCTCCTCAAACTTTTCAATCTTGGAAAGGTATTCTGCCCTAATAGGACCTAACACTTCATTTGGTGCTTCACATGGCTTTACTTTGTCTCTTATCCCAACGAAGTGTTGTTTCATTTTGAGAATACCCCCACCTCCAATACATTTATGGCAAAATTTGCATATCATTTTTCCATCAATCAAATAACAATGAGCCCATGCACTCTTCTTGGCTTTTGGAGCCATGTTGGCTTGAAATAATTAAAATTTTCAAAGAAATCTGCCATTTAAAAAAAAATGCAGCTAAGAAAAATGGAAAACCAAAGCTGAATTTAGGAAAAAAAATCCACATGTAGCCTACAAATTTGATAGCATAGAACTAGAAATTTGATAGCATAGAAGTTAGAACAAAAAAAAATTTAATACATGGACAACAATGAAATGAGGAATTTTTTGAGTGAAAATCCTTACTTGGAAATGCAAACTAGCTTCCTTAGCCTCCTCTTGAAGTTGCCAACTCCATTGACAGCTCCAAAATAGCTCTAACTCCAACTCCAAGCTTCCAAGATGACTACTCCAACAAAAACTCAACACTCTCCAAGCTCCCAATTAGACTCACAAAAACTCCAAATGAGATGTGTGAGACAAATGAGAGGGGTAAGGTCCTTTTAAAGGTTTGGAGAGGGTGTTTTCGGAGGGAGACAACCCTTATTTCCCCTCCAAAACACCTTGGAACCTTCCTAAAGTGCGTTGCGTGGGTCCTCCATGGTCTTGGCAGTGAACCGACCAGTTTGACCATAAATAGGCTAGTTAGCACTGAGTTTTGCGATTTTTGGGTGAGGAGGTGCATTAAACCCGAATTTTCTGCTGATTTGACCTAGTTGGATAATGAATTGGCCGGTTTGACCGGTTCTCTGTTAAGCCGGTCGGTTTTTAAAACACTGGATCGAGCTACCTAGTGCGTAGGGATTTAGCGAGGGAAGACGTTCGAGCCAAAGGGGGAGCATCAAAGATTGAGGGAGCAGCAGGAGGAGAATTTCAGAGAGTTTTTTAGCGCCGATCTAGTTCCAGTCAAGCAGGAGAGAGGGGGCCGAATATTTCTGCGAAGAGGGCCCAATAGCCAGTGCGGGTAGCCGAAAACCCCATTGGGAGTGCCAGAAAGGGCATTGTTTCAGGTTTTGAAGGCCGGAGAGAACACCCAAAAAGAAGAGCAAGTCATTTCTAGGGGCAAAGGGAGGTTGGGCAGCTAAGTTAGAGTCGAATTGCAAGTAGTACGAATTTCCCATGCTAGTAGTGCGAGTCCCAGGTAGGTCGTGTTGCTGGGGAGAGAGGACGAGTAGTACAGAGGGAGGCTGAATTATTGCAGAAGGGAGAGAATTTCTCAAATTATTTTGTTAGTATATTTTCTGGAGGATTGCCAGTTGGGCATCTAGATTATTGTACTAAGTTTTTTCTCTTGCATAATAATAAAATAAACCCTCATTAGCTGCACTGGTTTTCCCTTTAGGGTTTTTCCCATGGCTTCCCACCTCCATTTAGAGGGAGAAATTCTTCTTTGGTGGCTAACTTTCTTTGGCTTTGATCTAATTTGGTCAACTAATCTCTTTTCTTAGTTGCATGCATGATTCATTTGTTATCATAATTCTAATTTTCGCCAAACTAATTTAGTTGCATGTGGAGTAACTCATTTTCATTAGTTGCTTGATCACATAATTCTTCCATTTTTCTAACTTGCAAATCTCATTTTCCATTTACTTGTATCTTGCGTTGTGCAATCTATTTCCCATTTGGTTAAGTTATCGCAATACATAACAAGCAAAGGCATAACACTTTCATTTCATTGGCAAATTTGAGTTGTTGCTTCAACTATTGATGTAGTTCGTTCTCATTGACATTGTTTCATGTCTATTGATACATGCTTCATTGCCTACATGTCAATTTGTGCTTGAAAACAATCTTTGATCACAAGTTCATTTTTACTTTGAGCATCTTGTCACCATTGTCTTATTTGAATGATATTGCATTGACCATTTAGGCATTTGCACATTAGAGTTAGAATTTGCATTACTAAAAAATGTACCTCCAAGCATAAGCTTGGTTGAATATACATTTTAGAACAATTTTTGTCTGATTTTTTTTTTTTTGTTCACATGGTACAGAGTAAGGTTAAAACGCGTGATCTCGCAGTTCTCTTGTGGCCAAGCCCTTGTAGGAAGACAATTTTTTTTTTTTTTTCTTTATTATTTCTTCACATGGTACAGAGTAAGGTTTAAACGCGTGATCTCGGAGTTCTCTTGTGGCTGAGCCCTTGTAGGAACGAAGGCACATGGATTGCAAGGATCTTGGGAAGGGTATTGTTAACGAAGAACTGGTGCATCCTATTACCGTTCAAACTAGCAGGGGTCCTAGGAGGGCATCCTATAGAGCAACTACTAGATCAAGTGGCAACAATGGAGCAATACCCCACTATCACATCAACTAAAGCTCTTTGCTCTTTGTGAACTTTCACTGATGGGAGGAGACCCGGTGTGAGAGAAATGACAAGGATTGATGGATCAATGATGAGATAAGGAGTTATTCCTAAAGCCTATTCACAAGAGAGGCTCAGATAAATGGTTGCTTTAGAAGCAAGGTGACTAGCTCTCTAGGAAGGGCTGAAAAGTATACCTAGACCTAAGTATGGAGAATAACCCTTGAAAGGATGTATGCTAGGCCTAAGAATCCTTAAAGAGAAAAGGCTTCTATGTAATCCTTGTGAAATTTGAATTACAAAGTTGCAAGACCACAAAGAACCCAAGTGGACCCAAACTAGGTCAAGGGTGTGGGGTTGATGATCAATAGATGGGCTTGACCAAGTTTGGGAGGAGAATAGGATCAAAGGAATAATTTTCTCTTAGACTTTAAATGCAATGATCCAAATGAAGACACTAACCCAAGGGGGACCTGGGGAGAAGAACGGTCTTCGAGCTACGGCTTGCAATATCTTGGGATTCCACCATCGAATTGAGCTCAAAATTAGAGGATCCCTTGAGAAGAACCAAACGCAGTTCTAGACTGAATTTCAAGGGTTTTTAATGGCTACAAATAATTTCATATGATGCCCTAGGAGACCTTCTAGGGTTAGGCCTAGGATTGGGAGAAGGGAAGAAAAGAAGGGTTATTTTGATCACCAAAGGAAAGCGAGGATCAATGCCTTGTCTCTTTGGGCTAATGGAGTGAAGATACACCCAGATTGAGAATTTTCATATGCTAAGGAGCCCTAATTGATCTTTGCTAGCTCCTTCCAAGTACAACAACTATGTCATTAGAGATTTATACTTTGGCTTGCAAAAGAGATGAAGTTTCAAGGCTTATTAACCTATTAAGCCTCTATGGACATTCACCCTCCCTCTCAATGACAACACATGCAATATATCAATTATATAAGGCTTTAAGAAGAATTTCATATTACTTAAAGTTATGGCCCATACAAGAACAATGATAAAATATCTCATGCATTAGACAAGTAAGAAAATGAAATAACATTAATCTTTTACTTACAGGAGAGAGAGAGAGAGAGAGAGAGAGTATATCCATTCATCAATTTCACATAAATAGAAGCTCCAAAGACAATAGTGAAAATCCAAACATCATAGTGCATCAAGAAACTCCAAATTTCATCCAAGAGAACAAGTGCAAAAATATCAAGAGATACTAATCCAAACCAAGTGATGATGAGATGAATGAATGAGCCTCTCATCTATTTATACAATCCTAGTAGGGGGTTTGAATAGCCCAATTAGCCTAATTAAGCCCCAAATAATAAAATAATGTACAATAGTGACACGACTTGGTGACAAACCCACCAAGATAGCTCCAAATTGAAGGATAAGCCTCTCAAGAGGGAAAAACAGTAAACATAATGAGTGGTTGGTCATTGAGAAGGCCTAGTGGAGTCCAAAGTGTGCCAAGGTGAGAGAATAGGCTCCAAACATAGTGATTAAGGGGGTGGCCCGTTAATGTCCAAGAAAATCCAATGTGGTGCCCCAAAATGGGTGTGGGGGCACAATGATAGCCTCATGGGTCTCCAAGTGGATCGATAATCCCTATACATCATCTGTAAGGGTTGGAATGATGACATAAGCCTTCCCACTGTCTCCTAGGTTGAGACACATCCTCATTTGGGTCCTGGAACATCTGCAAAGTGTATGGTGCAAGTGTGAAGCCGAGTGGGCATGGTGGTTGAGGTGCATCATCCTCATCCAAAAGGTGGAACAGAAGCAATCAATGAGTGGTGCTGAGGGATCCATGAAGTGGTACATTGCCATCTGCTATGGTGGAGGTCAATGGCTCTTGACGCTCGCCCTACAAGTGCTAATGTGACCCTCTGGAGGGCTTGGACCCCATATAGGGAGACCAAACCCCAAATGGAGACCTACTTGCAATCCTACATAAGATCCAATGCATCTCCTCGCCTTCTAGTACAAAAAATCATTACAGAATTCAAGTAAAAGAGCTTACAAATCATGGAAAACAAGTGAACACTTCATAGTGGGATTTGGCATGTACAGGTGTCTCTAAGCTCAATAAAAGGGTTAATCAAGGACCCCACTAGGTGGGTTCAACCTTTAAAGGGGGGTGACATGCCCATGGTACATCCATCAAGTGGTAGGTGGCATGTGATATGATGATGATATGGAGTGGGGATCAGGGGAAGGCTCCAAGCCATATGCCACAGTACAAGGGTAACTACAACAGGGGAAGCTCACACTTGGGTATATGAGTATAGGAGGCAACAATTGTGGTATATGAGTTACCCTGACCTTTGTTTTTCCATCCTTCTTCATATGCCTTTTGCCTTTGATTTTTTTTCATAACTGCTCGAGGCTCTAGGGGATAAGAGCATGATATGTAGGGTATGACAGTGGACACCCCTTTAAGGTGGGGCATTTCATAGCCCACCAGTGGTTGCGACAATCATGAGTTCCTTAATGATGAAGGGGGCTCATATAGGGCCCAGAGGAACCAGGGCGATGGCCATAGGTAAGGGGTTAGGTTCATGTTTGGATTTTGCTCATGTGCTAAATTTGTATGTGCTGGCCATCTTTTGCATTTTATTGTAGATTTCCTGTTGAGAGTGGCCAAATTATGGATTTTCCTTTTCTTTTAGCTGCATCAACCTCCAAGGCATCGTCACAGGCTCGACTCAGGGTGTGGATAAGGGGAGGGGAAGGCTAACTCGTTGTGGACCTAGTAGACCAATGTGGACCTAGATGGGAAAAATGATGAATGGGGTTATAATGAGCAGAGGAGAGTAATGTATGTGGTATCAGGAAGAAGAACCACACAACCAAAATCGAGGTTTCCCATGTAGTGTTATCACTAAAGCCAGTGGCTAGTAAAGGAGATCCGAAGGGACTAGGATTCAAAGTTAACCGTCAAATTGGGCAAAGGAGACAAGAGTACAAACCTAGCCTACTCTTTTCGCCAATTCCCCTCACTAATCCATGCCCAAAAGTGTCCATGATAAGTAAATAAAAATACCCAATCACATAATGAAAAGCCATACCTTTAGCGTTGGAAGGCCCACCTTGAAACATACGATCATAACAAATGGGTGAGGGACCACATGGCTGGCTAAGGCGACGAAGAAAATGGCACATTGAGCTATCTAGTGGCTGCAAGGGGTTGTTGGCTGCCAACTGAGGACCATCGAGGAGAAAAAATTTCTCATATGGATATCACCCAAAAGGTGGTGGATGATACATCCTCAACCCATCTTCCTTGCAACTCACCTAACCTTTACCTTGTTGTAAGAGATTGAAGGAAAATTTCTCATCATAGATTAGGCATCTAAATTAAAATCAACCAAGATAATTTGCATCTCAAATAGTCTAACTTGGCATTATCTCATTTGGCATAAATTTGATTTGTGGTCTTTTCTATCTTACTTGCAATATCATTATACTTGTTATCTAGAGTTTTGCTCATGGATATTTGATGTTGATATATTTTACTTGAGCATTTCTTTACAAACTTTACTTTTGCAAGTTGTATCTTATTGCTGACATTTCAATATCTCTTGTACTAATGTTTGTTTGACAATTTTCCATTCTTGTAACTTATTATATCTTGAAAGACATATTCTACATGCAAGTATTATGATTTTGTTTTGAGCATATTATTTCCTGCAAGTATATTTGCATTGGTCTACTCATATATAATTGTCTTGCAAGATCTATCTTGTTGAATTCATTTGTTTTATCTACATTGTTAATATTTATATGCTCATAGTTATTTGAATTTTCTTATCATCTATTTGCTTTCAAGTTATTTTTCAAGTTGTTGAATGGTGAATGTTCTAATGTACTATCTATCTTGTAGATCTTGTTACTTGAGCAAGCTTTCCCTATCCTTAAGGTCCACCCCCCTTTGCGTTCGTTGGGGGAGAGCTTAGACAGAGAGAGTTGGGATTAGTTGACAACCCCTTCTCTGAGCTTTGCCACCAAAGCCGCACCTAGTGGGGTTGAGGATTTTTCCCACATTAACTAAGGTGTGTAAGTGAGACGACAACAGGTACCAAGACATGGATACATGGGGAAAGGTAAGGTCCACTATATAGAGGTGGTATTTGACAATGAAGATGACAAGGAACCAAAGGGCATGCCAGATAGTGGACACAATAATAGTGACTAGGAACCACGACAGAGGCTAAAAGGGGGCTACCATAGCCAAAGTTTCTTGTGTTCCTAGGTATAAAACTTTCAGAGTTAGAGGGGTTTTGTAGGGCCAATGAGTCACTATCCTTATTGATGGAATTTCCACCCACAATTTCATAGATGTACCCTGGGTATCCAAAATGCATCTTACTACAGAAGAGTTCGAGGGATTTGATGTTGAAGTGGCAAGTGGTCATCTCTTGGCATGTACAAGGAGGATCCCACATATGGAGCTCATGATGCGAAATTATTCTCTTACTGATGATATTTAAGTGGTTGATTTATTTGACACTAATTTGGTGTTGGGGGCCTAGTGGCTTATTTCCATAGGGGGACAATTGAAAGGGCTATTGAGCCATGGAGATGGAGTTTGCCATAGTTGATGGACAAAGAGTATTATTACGGGGGATGAACAATGGTGCCCCAAGGGTTGTCTTAACTAGCAGGATGTAGGCCATTTTTTGACATGGAGACATATCATGGGCAGCAAAATGCATGGTGACAATACAAAAATCTCTAAATGGTAATAAGAGTTACACAAAGGATATCCAAGCATTATTGAGCAAGCATCACAAGGTATTTGGAGATATTCCACTAAGAGGACCTCTTGATAGGGGATTTGAGCACACTATAAAACTAGAGGAAGGGGCGAAGCTAGTTATAACAACTCCTTACAGACATCCCAAAAGATTTGAGGAAGAGATTGAGAAGACTATCAAGGAGGTATTAGACATAGGGCACATAAGGCCTAGCTTGAGCCCATTTTCCTCTTTAGTCGTGTTGGTAAAAAAGAAGGATGGGTCCCTGACGATGTGTATCGACTATAGGGCGTTGAACAAAAGGAAAATCAAGAATAGGTATTCGGGGTACCCAGATCAATGAATTATTAGATGAACTACACGACACAATTTATATATCCAAGATTGACTTATGATCGAGATATCACCAGATCAAGGTACATGAGTAGGATGTGCATTAGATTGCTTTTAGATGTGATTATAAACATTATGAATTCTTGGTCATGCCATTCTCTTTAACCATTGCATCTGCAACCTTCCAGTCATGCTTGAACCATATTTGCAGCACGAAGCAATTACAGATATTTGTATTATTATTTTTCGATGATCACCTCGTATATAGTAGGACTTGGGAGGAGCACCTTAGACACTTGGATGAAGTGTTCAACATACTCGACGAAGAGACCGTTTCTCTAAGGATTCCAAATGTCAGTTTGGAATGAAAGAGGTTTTGTGTTTAGTACATATTATCAATGCGCATGGATTACATGTGGATGAGGAAAAGGTATAGGCTATACTTGGATGGCCAATGCCCAAAACCCTCATGGAGCTACGAGGATTTATGGGCATATGCAACTACCATAGAAGATTTGTTAGAGGATATTCAAAGATGGTTGCAAACGTAATTGATTTGATCCAAAGGGGAGCTTTTAGATGGACTAGAGAGGCACAACAAGCTTTTGAAAGGTGCAAGGAGGTGATGAGCACTTGCTCAGTCCTAACACTTCTTGACTTCTCTTGCCCCTTTGTACTGGAATGCAATGCATCAAGGGAAGGCACTGGGTCATGTTAATGCAAAATTCACCCAATAGCTTTTGAGAGTTGGAAGCTAAGGGAGTTGAAAAGACTTTATTCCATTTATGATAAGGAAATGCTTGCCATCATGCATGCATTGGCGAAATTCAGACAATATTTGGTGGGTGGAAAGTTCATGGTTGAAACTGACCACAACAATTTGAGGTACTTCTTAGAACAAAAAGATTTGGATGAGAGGCAACGAAAATGGGTTAGTAAGATACAAGCCTATGATTTTTGACATTGAATATGTCAAAGGGAAAAAGAATGTGGTTTTGGATGCCCTCTCGAGAAAACCAACAACTTGTTCACACATGGAGATTGCTATCAATTGGAAGGCACTGTTGGTTGTAGGGTACTCCAAAAATAAATTTGCATGCGAGTTGACGGATGGAATGATCCATGACGCTGGTATAGGGTAGTAAATGACATCATTGTCTACAAAAGTAGGATTTGTTTAGTCCTTGAGTCGAGGCTCAAAGAAAAAATCATGAAGCCTGCCTACAATTCACCTTTAGCAGCTCATTAGGGATATTTCAAAACATATCGGTAGGTTAAGGAAAGGTTCTTCTGGAAGGGCCTCAATGACGATATATGGAGGCATGTGATGAAGTGTACTACTTACTAGCAGAACAAGGTGGAACATACGCATCCTGCAGGATTGTTACTGCTATTGCCCATCCCGGATAAAAAATATGAGAGTATTTCCATGGATTTTCGTTACAAGGCTTCCAAGGGAACAAGGTAGAGATTGCATCTTGGTGGTAGTTGACAGATTAACTAAGTTTGCACACTTCATGGCCATCACATTAGAATACACAACGAGGCAAGTAGCTGAATTATTTTTTAGGGAGATTTTTAGCCTACATGGAGTACCCAGTCATATTGTCATTGATGTTAATATGGCATTGTTTGTGATGGCAAGTTCTTGTGAGCAATGATGTTGCCCTAGATTCCCTTTGATCATAGTGCCCTAGATGTCCTTGAACTAACCATGAAGATGCCATAATCTCATGCATATTATGATATCTTGCTCTTGATGATAAAGCCCTAAAACCATGATGATATCCTTGCTCATGATGACAAGCCCTTCTTGATTGATAAGGATGCCTAATCCTAATGACAGTATGGAGCCCTAATCCTTATATACAAGCCCTTGCCCTAACTAGCTCTATTGAAGAACAATGACAACACATTACATATGATGACATGGAGGACCATTTAATGACATGGATGGTGGTTGGAAGATTTCCTTCAAGCGCTCTTGATGAAAAGGATGGGAGCTACATATGACATGACGTGGATGCTACACTATCATGGTAACATGGATAAAATTGATGACATACATGATGACACACTATGATGAAGAACTTGGAGTCATGACAATGAGCTCTTGTTGCCCGTCACCTTCTGCACCAAAACATTAACAGCAGACACAAAGAAAATTTATTTTGGACACCTTGGAGGCATTCTTTCAAAATGTTTCCTAGACCATCTTAAAGAGGATTTTTTCCTCTTTCTAACAACCCTTCATTTGCACCAGAACTCCCAGTGGTTGTTGAGATAATGATTTTTTAAATTAAGAAAAATATAATTAATTGTGAGCCGACCTACACTTACACATTTATGTTGGCCTCCCTCCACAAAGATGTGCCCCTTCAGTTTTAAAACGAAATCACTATATATACATGATTCAGACTTCATTTCTAGTATTCAATTTCGGTCAAGAAAAGAGCAGAAGTACAGAGCAGCGAAGAAAGAAAAAAAACAGAAGACGAAAGTTGGAGGACGAAATTGAGCAGCTAAGATAAATCTCCGTGGTTTGTTTTTATTTTTCTTTTGTTCTGAACAAAGTTTTGTGATCTAACTTACAAGGGTTATTGAATCTATAGATCTCGACTCAGATCAAGGCTACAGATCTCGGCCTCATGTAATTTTTTGATCTGCACTTCCTTCCCTTTGAAAGACCTGCTACAAACCTCTGATTTCGGGCTGTTACAAACCAGCAACACTAAAATTTCGGCCTGCTACAGACTTCAGATTTTACAGACATCAGATCTCATCCCTGCTACAGATTTTGGACCAGTTACATAATTGTTACAAATCTTCTGCCTATGAAGCTGAAAATGATTTTCCGTCAGAGGGTAAAAGAATTGTGAACAGACTCTCTGTCACACGGATCTGTGACATTCAAACTACAGACCTGTGGCAATTATAGAAGCTTTGACAGAAGATAAACATTGGGCTTGTACTGAAATAATCCAGACTGTTGCTTATCTTGGATCGTAGCATAAGGATACCAACTCAAACTTGTGGCAGAAGCCTTGAAAGTGTGACAAACTTGACTTGTTGGAGCTTGCCTCTTTTTGTTTGAAGGATTTAAGTCTTTTTACCTAGTTTGGGACAACCATTTTTGTCGACTTTTGCAGCAGCTTGTAAAACATTTAAGTATCATTAAAGGATATTTTGGAGTATTGAAGTCTGTCCCCTGGAGCACATTTGAAGATGTCTTGATAGAGATCTTTTGGAGAAGTATTGAGAGCATTTCTGAAGCAGTCTTGAAAAAAAAATTTGAAGAGTCTGTTGTTCACCATTTCAATCGAGAAACCTTTGTGCAGAATTGTTGAAGTAAAGAAACCTGGTTAAAGCACTCTTGAAGATTTGCATTAGAGACTTGTTGAAGATATTGTGAAGTATTATTTGGTGCAGATCTTGATCAAGTTGAAGACCTCATGATGTGACTTTGGAAACCTCATTTGGGTATCATGAAGGAGATGGTGACACCTTCTGTATAAGGTTGTCATTGATGACTTGACATGGAGACACTAATGAAGTTGAACATTGGCAGGGCTCGGTGAAGGAGATATTGGGAGCAGTGAAATACTATCAAACACATCTAGACGAAGTACGAGAGTGGGTTGGAGCCCAAAGGTTGGAGCCTCGAACAACAAGGTCGGTGCCTTAGAGAATAGGGTTGGAGCCCTAGAGGATTGAAGTCCTCAAGAATCCAGGTTGGTACGTGAAGAAGATAAAGGATTGGAGTCCTTGGGGTCGGTGCCCCAAAATTGACAACGTTGGTGCCTTGAAGGATAGGGTTGGAGCCATAGAGGATTGGAGTCCTCAAGAAACCAGATCAGTGGCTGAAGTAGATATAGGATTGGAGTCCTTGGGGTCGGTGCCTTGGAAAGTCCAAGTAGGTGCTTGGCATATACCAGGTTGGAGCCTGAGTGTCTTCTTCAAGGGTTGGAGCCCTACCCATATTGTACTTGATTCATTATAAAGATTATATTAATAAAAGCATTTACTTTTATTGTTCATTTTTGTGTTCTAAATAAGTGATGTAACTGGTAAAAGTAACAATTGGAAAGAAATGCTGATTCACAACCCCCCCCCCCCCCCTAGTATTTCTAACAAGGGATAACCAATTTTCACCACCTTCTGGCAAGAATTGTTTAGAATAGTAGGGACAAAGTTGACCTTGAGCACTGGTTATTATCCACAGACAGATGACCATAAATAAATCGTAAACAATTGGGTGGAAGGTTATTTGCGAAATTATGTGGCGATGCAGTAAAAGACATGGATTCGGTGGCTGCACTTGGGGGAATATTGCTGCAACACTACTCATTATATGTCCATTGATATGACACCATTTTGGGCACTATATGGGTATGACGCTCCTTCATTCATTGAGATGGATTTCGGGGACAGTAGGGCATCGAATACGAAGGATTGATTGTAGGAGAGACAGGACATTCTCAAAGTCCTTAAAGAAAACTTGCAGAATGCACATAATCAATAGAAGATGTACACAGAGTGCAACAGGATCAAGCATAGTTTCTAGGGCGAGGATTTAGTTTACTCGTGCTTGCAACCATAGTTAGTCTTGTTTAAAGACGAGTAGGGCAGAAAAGTTGAAGCCTACAGAGTCATACAGAAGATTGGAGAGGTGGCTTATGAGCTAGAACTGCCTAAGGATAGGATCCACAATGTGTTTCACATATTGTGCCTTAAGAAGGTGTTAGGGTAGTAGGTCACAAATCCATAAAACTACCTCCATTAGATGAGGAAGGGCAACTAATTTTAACCACCGAGAAAATCTTGGATTAGTGTTGCAACCATTGTGATAAAATCAGAAAATCATGATTTTTTCACGGGCCTGATTTTTTTTGCGAAACAATTGTGAGTTTATCATATTTCAATTGCAAAAAATCGTTGGTCCGCCCCCAGATTTGTTTATAAATTATTTTCATGGGTTTTCATTTACTTATTTATTTTACTAATGTTTGCCAATTTTACCGATTTTTTCTCAACTTTTACGATTTTTTTTTTGTTATTCTTCAGAGCCTCACTGATTTTATACCGATGTTCGTAACATTGTCTTGAATACTACGGAAAAGAGACTGAGTAGTAGAATCATCAACGAGTTCCTAGTCCATTGGAAAGGCTTGCCAATAGAAGACGCCACATGGGAGGGAGAATAGGTGTCACGACATCCCCACTTGTAGTTGCTTGAGTACAAGCAATTTCGGGAGGGGAGGACTGTCTGAAGGGGGGATCATTTCAAGTTCACCATTGGTACTTAATGGAGGAGGGATGGTCAAATCACAACAATTTCTAGGAGTCCGTAGAAATAAATTTGCAGTAACTCAGATCACCAAGAAGTGTTAAATTCTATAGGCTAAGCCACAACTTCGAGGTGGGCCAAATTACTTTTGATGAGAGGTCGAATTTATAATCTCAATGGGAGAGCTGAATTACCACTAAAAGAAGGTTGAATTACTATAGCATTTAGAAGGGCTGAATTATCTTAAATAGAGGCTGAATTGTTTTGGGTATAGGAAAGCCGAAATAAAGAGGCCGAATTGCATTACAAGAAGCCAGAGGAGTGCAAGAATGGTGGAGACCAAAATTGCATCGAGAAATTCAAGCATTGATATGAGAAAAGCCGAGTTTTCCAGTGAAATTGTGGTTTGGGTTTCGAGCCAAAAATCTTCCAAGAATGGGACGAATTATTTTCTAATGGCCAATGTACTAGGTTTTGGCAAATAAATTAATGCAAATCTTCCTCAGAATTTTAATAAAAATTGGCTAGGTTTTTGGTTTTGGCATTTTCTAGAAAAATTTGTGAATTTATGGTTTCCCAATTTGTTGTTGGAATTTATATAAAAATTGGCAAAATTATTTCTTGCAATTTTTTGAAGATTTTTTTGGTAGGAAAAATTTAAATTAATAAAAGGGATATTTCAATTTGTCTTTATAATCCCTAAGAAGTAGAGGCCAACAAGACCAAGTCATCAACAAAGAGGAGCAAGGAGATCAAAACATGGTGCAATAGGTAGCCATCACCCTCCTGTATGTGCTCATGGAGGAAAGACTCAAGCTCATCGTTATAAATCCAAAAGTGTAAAGTTTTGTAGATGTTCTATGCTAAGAGCAAATTCACTTTTCTCACAGCAATCATACAAGTAGTTAAGCAAAATGCAGATAGAACATATAAGCAGATCTTACAGAAGACAAATCAGAAACAGGAAAAATGTGTGTGTTCGTTTCGGCGGTCAACAGGATGCTTCAACCAGCAAAGTCTTCTTTGGTCAGCCAGCCCAGATGTGTCACAACAACCCTCCAACCAGTAGATGAGTCAACCCAAGTCAATTCTACAAAAGTCAACGCTGTCCTGAAAAGTCAACGCAGGGGCAGCAAGCTAAAAGTCAACGCAGCAGCAAAACGGTCAACCCTTTGACCTCGATTTTTGTGCCAGGGAGTACGGCCTTCAAAAATCGAACCTTCCACAAGTTTTCAACTTGATTGGACCAAGCGTTGACCAAAGTCAACGCTGGTCAAACTTTCTGCGAAACCCTAGCAGCAGAAAATCGTACTGCAGCTCAGCCGTACGGTCTGTCCTCTTCGTCCTTCCCACATGTGGCTGAAATTCGTCCTTCAGGTAGCTCGTACTCTTTAGGATGAGAGAGGAAGATGTGAGTTGTGATGTGATGATATTCTCTCCAACTTTTCCTGTATTTATATCCATCAATGAGGGTGTGTGACACATCTGTTGGGCATGTGAGCCTACATTACAAAACTGGCTGACCTTGCACATATAATTTATTAAGAATAATAAATTCAAAATATAAGTTCTGCTCATCGGATTAAGACTATTTTTATATGGATTTTACACCTCTCAGAAAGAGGAATCCAACAAAAATATTAGCCTCTTAATCTGAGCATCAGAACATGGAGTTTGGACCTAGTTGTCCAAATTTAACAAAAAGAGGGTTAGAGAGAAAGGACGCCTTTGCTTCATGACAATGGCACTTTGAATGAAGTCTGAAAGACCATGGGCCATCTTGAGGTGCCCTAACATTGACTCATAGAGTTTCCTGATAACAATAAAGAGGTCCTTTGATATGCCAGTGTCGCAGAGTCATTGGAATATTGCCTCCCTTGGAACCATGTAAGAACTTTTCTGGAAGTCTACAAAGCAAATATAAACTTGCGTGGAGTGATGTTGGGCCTCCTCAATGATGGCTCTGAGGGTGAAGATTTGATCATTCATTTGGTAGACTAGGTGGAAGCCTACCTGTCCTCTATTACTAAGATGTCGATTCTCCAGTTTTTTAGAAATCCATTGGTGTAGGATTGTGGCATAAAGCTTTGAGAATGTGTGGCCCACCATGATAGCCCTGTAGTTATTTGAATCATTTGCCATGTTTTTCTTGGTTTTGTCCACTAATAGGAAGGGAAAATTCATTCCCTTAGAGTGAGCTTTGATATATGTAGAAGGAGAGGATAGAAGTGGGGCTGTACAATCATCTCCTAGAACAAATTGTAGCAGTGGACAACTGATTCTGTCTTCCATCCTCTAGACCTTAGTCTACTACATTCATTGTAAGCAAGGAGATGGATGATAACTTGTTACCTATGACTAACTATGAACCAAACAATCTCTTGGGTAGTATGTGATTTTCCATGAGTAATGGGGGCTGATGTGGCATCCTCTCGAATTATGGTGGTCAATCACGATAGGTTAACTTCTAGGAGGCATACCTTTTGTGTCCAGACTTTGTTTCATGCAATTCTTGAACTGTTGGAAAGGTCTTTGACTGTAGAATAACACTATGGCGTGTGTTACTTGCGTGGAAAAGTTTTACCCCCAAACGACGTTCTTTAAGGCCTCACATTGGCTCCGGAAGGTTTTGGACACCAACTCTCCAAAATGGGTCCCATTGCTAAAAGTGCTCTTGTAAACTGATTTCTTTGATTTTTCCACCTTGAAAGCATTAGGATGGATGACAAACAATGTAATGATCCAATCCGTGTCATGTTAGGATTCTAGGAAGTCCATCTATCAAATTTTGTCGAGCTAATTGAGAAAGGTGGGTTAAGTTAAGATACCAATATCGCTGATGCCAAAGTATTCTGATGTTCGATGCACTCTTGGCTATATATGCATGCTCCATAACCTGTTCAAGGTCAACTGATTTAAAATAATCTATGATTCTCCACACCAAAAGCAATAGTTTTCATGTAGCATTTGTGACTGCTAAAGTTAAAATCTAGCTAGGGGTAGTGTCTCATAATCTGATTAATTGATAGGAAATGAAGGTCCATGCTTGGCACATTGTACACATTTATGATAAATATAGATTTTAAAACTGAAAATCATTCGTTCTTGGTTTCTATTGCTCCAAAACCCTTTTGGTTCTTTGATGTGTCACATTGTGAAATTCTCTATCCATCTCTGTTGGCAACAATTCCTATGTCCTCACTCAATTCCTACGTCCAGGCTGTTGAAGTTACAAAAGTGGAAACCTTGTTTTTGAAAGGCTTGAGGCTCTTGATCGAGCTTTGAGAATGCTTGGCTTTGATACCATATAATGATAGCACAAACATGTAATAACAACCAATATAGTGTTCTATAATGAAAGAGTGATTTTTTTTTGTAAATGGTTACAAGCTAGTGAAATAAAACATAAAAGCATAAAATAACGTAAACTCCAAGTGTCTTTATTAATGCCAATGTTTAATATCTAATTGACCATTCCAATTTGACATTTACTTCAACATATTTCACCTCAACTGTCCCTTAATTTGACAATTTGATTAGAGGTTTGGGACGTTAACTGCTTAGACATCAATGATGACAGTGGCATGTCTAACAATATTGATGCATGGAGCTAATGGTACTGCAAGTGTTTTTTTCTAGAAAGAAATTCTTTTGCATCCTATTCTTAATATCCTACTTGGTTAAGATTTTGATCCATTTCATCATAATTGAAGCTTAAAAATCTGCAACATGGCAGTATTTTCAAACAGCAATATTCGATTCATGTGCTTAGATTCTTTCCTCGTGGTTACATGGACATAGTGGAGGACTAGCCAGTCCATCTTAGCAGAAAAAACAACATCCATTTTAAGCATTAAATTTCTTGGCTTCTGCTTATTCTATTATAATCAATGTTGCAAACATCGGCATTGGGATAAAATCAGCAAGGTTCCAGATAACTGAAAAATCATAAAAATCGGGAAAATATCGGTAAAAATGAGCTAACACAGTCAAAATCAAGATACCATCATAATGTCGGTAAAAATCAGCAAACATCGGCTAGGCCAAAAAATAGTGATTTCGAGATAAAATCAGGATGTTATCGAGATGTTCGCAACAATGATTATAATACACATCAAAGGCTTAATTTGAAGAAAAAGAAAATTTTTGATCCACATTCATTTTCTCTTCAACTATTTCACCTCAATGGTGCCTTACATGCACGATTTAATTAGAGATTTGACTCTTGAGACATTAACTGATTTGACATCGATGATGACAGTGGTCTGTTAACCAAAATATATACATGGAACAAGTGTTACTGTGAATATTCTTGACTAGGCAGACTGAAATGAAGTTGAAAGTAGCTTTGATTGATCTCGTTTTTATCCAAAGTTATTGAATTGGTTTTTGGTGGCATTTCTAGCAGGTCTACGATATGAGATATGAACTAAATGAAGTGGAAGCAAGGAGAGAAGAATATCCATCCACACTTTCTTATTTGAAGTTGTTGAATGTGCTTATTGAAAAGGAAACTGATGTAAGCGATCGTGGACGAAGGTAGTTTATTGTCATTGCTTCAAGCATCAAAAAGTTTTACTAGGCATGTAGGTTTGTAATTTTACTGGTTTTACTACAATGTAATGCTGAAGTGTAAATGTAGAAAACATTCTTAGCATTTGTTCTTGTGATTATGTGGTCAGGTTTGTGGGGATTTTTAGGTTTGTTCGTGACCAAGTGTTTTGGCCTTTTTCCCAAAGAGCATATGCAGACCCTGTTGAGAAATGGCAACTGGTAGTTGCTTGTCTTCGACATTTTGAAATGTGAGTTGTCTTCTATATGCACTTTTTCTACTATTGGGATCTTTCCGATTCAAAGGTAGGCCTTTCATATGCTCTTGGACACACAGGATTATTATTTTCCTTTTCTTGTAGGATGTTGGCCATGTATGACATTTCTGAGGAGGATGTTCAAAATTCAGTGGACCAATTTCCACAGCTTGAAACTGTACCATCATCATCAGTTGGTCGAGCAGCACAGGTTCCAATGATAGAATTAATGAAGGTAGAACTTGTTGCTGCTCTTTCCTGGATTGCCGTCATTTTCTATATAAATTAATTAGTAAGCAAACATGAAACATGTTCATTCTTCTGTTTTTCTATTTTCTTGAACATCTTTTGGTTGGTTTCTGGAAAGGTCCTTGTAGTTTACTGTAATCAAGTTTTGTAGTATTACCTAGAAACATGCTTAAACAAAAAATTGATTGAAAACATTGCTTATAGAGTACTTGTTACACACATGTTCTATGTTCGACTTTCTATAAGCTGAATTTGACCCCAAAGGGTAAACTCTTGCTTAATTTTGAAGGTTTTGATGGTGCTACTAGCCTCATTGTTAATAAATACATTTGATTTCTCCCTATTGTAACAGAAGCACAAGAGTAAAATGTTAATCACAATGCTTGCATGCATGTTTTACATAATGCTTCTATGGGATTTCTATTTATTCAATCAAAGCCTAGTTGGAAGTGTGACGAATGCTACTTTGCTTTGTGTTGATGATTTTCTTGGTGGCTATCCTCGTGTTTTACGTCAATGGCAAAAGACAAGTTCAGGAAGATTTTGCTATGTTGGTTGCAGTAACTGTTTAATTTTTGTAAGTGCTAATCAATTCTCGATTGTCTTTATTTTATCTTTGGCACAGCAATGAGCTTGAGATGTGTCTTTATTTTTATTTTTATTTCTTTAATTCTATCTGATTTGCATGGTTTCAAAGTAAATCTGGTACAGCATAATCAAACAGTTTTTAAGGGGTTCTCTTTGTTTTTTGGTTTTTGTTTATATTTCAACTAAGTGGAGTGATCTTTTTCGTTGAAGGTAATTACTCAAAGTAAATCTGGTACAGCATAATCAAACAGTTTTTAAGGGGTTCTCTTTGTTTTTTGGTTTTTGTTCATATTTCAACTAAGTGGAGTGATCTTTTTCGTTGAAGGTAATTACTTTTTCAGTCATACTGTTATAGCACCTGACTTTCATTACTTGCATTATGCTTCAATAGAGGGAAACCTACATTTATTCTCAGTTGTCTATATATAAAGATGTTGGTGCGTAAGAACTTAAAAACTCAGTGGTAAATGTAGTTGTAAGGTTAATTGATTATTATTCTGAATTAAACTCAAGTATCTTTGAGCATAACGGACCATAGTGAGTAAAGGTTTACTTCAATAATATCGTATTTCGTGGCCTCGTGAAATATGAGCTGAAATGCAAGGGCCTTATTACCAAATATACATTTGCTATAATGTTTCATTATTTATGGAACATTCCAGCCCAAGTGGCAACAGGAGTGACGAGATGGCAAGAATTATGACTTAGAGAATGCCAGAGGGGTGATAGATGCAATATTGAACAATGGATGACTTACTTTTCTTGAAGAGGGAACGTTGCGCAAGCCAATAAATATGATATCTTGGTTGTTACATCTCTTGGAATATGTGGGTTTTTTTCATCAATGAAAGTGAGTCGTTTATTGTTCAAGATTGTGTTCATAGCCCTCCATCGATTCTTGAACTGAAGGTTTTAACTTTTAAAGGTTTCAGTTTGAGGAATCTTGGTGTTGAGGAGGTGAATCAAATGTAGATATGATATGTCTAGTTACCATAATACATACCAAGTTCAGGTCATTTTGTTGTAATCAAGAAACATCATATGCAGTTGTAAAGTGTAATATTCAGAGTCAAAATTGGAACTGAGATTAACAAAATCGCTAACTGAACTGTAGCCATGCGAAACATTAGGTTGAAGAACCAAATAAGTAAAAAATACATAATGATTCAGATTTTAATTTAAATAGTATATTCATGTAAGTGAATGTAAATCCATATCCTTAGGCATGAAATATGCAAAGTTGTTTCATGTATATATCATGTAAGGGTGTATTAAAAAATGCTCTTGAGATATAAGTTCGTTTTGGATGTAGCCATGCAGAAAAAACGATTGGAGACTCATCACCATCGACAAGTGGTAAATAGGTAGACTATAGTACACCTGGCTCAGTAAGGATATTGAGTATTAACATATCACATGAAGACTTGACATTGAGAGCTCTTATTTCAATTCACAACACATAAGCACTTGAGAGTCGAGCTAACCCACTGGGCTAGTTATAAGTTCTGCAAAACATATATTTAATGCTTTGAATGAATTACTTAGACATTGGGTATCTAAATGCTAAATGGTCTCTAGAATCTAGGGTCCAAAGCATATGTGAGATACCTCCTGATGCTACAAAACATCAACGAATTTATTCTTGAATGGTGGAGAGGTGAAATCAGAGATTAGTATTATGTATACTTCCTTGGAGGTGAATTTACTAGCCCTGGATTCAACATGAGGCCTACCTAGCAAGCTTGGTTCAGTCAGTGATATGCATACTCTCTCTTTACTTGAGCACCAATGTTTCCTTATTCACTTCCAGTGCACATGCTTGAAAATACACCTTTTCTTCACAATTATCAAATACATTGTTCTTAATGGTTTTGTGGTTTGAGGACCCAATTTACAGTGTGTTGTTTGGGCACAGATGGAGAGAGTTCAATCCATTTTGCTCTAGTGTGTGATCCTTTGCAAACGACCAGTTTCCCAGGTTATCATTCACGTCGGGTTTGTAGCATGAATATGTGAGATGTAAATTTAATATGTAGCATTTACTTGAGTAAAAAAATTCTATATAATGCAGATTCTTATTTATTTATACATGCATGTGTAGTATGTAACTTGTTGAAATATCTTAACCCTGTTTTACGATATTCTAACTATTTGTCAATGTAATTGTAGATTATATCCATGTTTCCATAAATTATTAGCACTTGATGAAGACTTCACCATTTATCTTAGTAGAACATTTTGGGGTTGTTAGCCTGACCTCCATGCCATAACACATGCTACTTCTGTGTTTGATTTCTCCAGGATTTTATGAGTGGCAAGAATATTTTTCGTAACATCATGAGTATCCTTATGCTAGGTGTGAATACAATTCTGGAAGACCGTATGAGCCAACTTTATGGCCCTAGCTTAGAGGAAGCAGTGCATCTTTGTCTAGAACTTATTCTTCTTGCATTGGAGAAAGATGCATTACTTGCAGATTATTGGAGTCCTGTATACCAGGCAATTTTTCCTCAACTTCATGATTCTCAGCAAATTTTTTTAATAAATTATTCTCAGAAGTAAAAATGTGAAAGGAGCTAGTACTCTTGTTTTAGCAATAAATTGTTGGGTGAAATCGGTTTAGATTAGAAGTAAAGAGTTCACCTCATCTAATTTTTTTATATGTTTTTATTGCATTTTGTTCAGCGAATAGATGTAATACTTTCCCATGATAGTCGTCAAATTGTTACGCTGCTTGAGTATGTGCGCTATGATTTGCTACCCTCGATTCAACAATGCTCCATTAAAATCATGAATATTCTCAGGTACACATTCATACTGTTTTGAAGGACTAACTTGTTCCAAGGTAGATTGCACATGGAAATTTTTTGAATTAATGTTTTTGATCCATGGAATAGATATATTTACGTTGCAGATGCATTCTAATTACAAATTTAAGGAATTTGTGTTTGAGGTCATTAATTGATCTAGGGGATGAACCAGACACAATACTTACCTGTAGAAGACATGAACACAGGTTATAACATCAGAATAAAAAAATCATAACTTGAGGTTTATAGCATAATATTAAATGCCTCTAGAAGCATTTGGGACAATGGATTGAATCTTATTACTTCTATACCATTTCGTGTTTTATTTCATTGATGTGAAGAATAGTATGTGTGACAAACTTATGCATGAGCAATGCACCAAATTTGCCGTAGATGAAGCTTTTACTGTATCTTTGTTTGTTTTTTATCAAGTAAATGAACTCTATGGCTGCTGCAATACTAGCAGCAAATAGTCCAATTGATTCTGGTAAAGCAATTTAAAATAGTCCATATGGGAATTTATAACAGTAATTCTTATGATCGAAAGAAAGTCTTGATGCAACAATGTCAGTGAAACAAATGCAATTCATTTAGGTTCCATATCCCTTAATCTTGATTTTGTTGGTAATTATGTGCCTAATTGGAAATTGATTGTTTTCTGAGTTGCATTTTTTTACATTTATTATTCTTATTTATAATTTGAAATTTATTTCTGATTAGATTCTGTTTGGTTGTTTTCTATTAAGAAGAGTTCTATCAATTATGTAAGGCAAGCAGTATGAATAACAAGAGTCATATTTTTGGAGAGCTACTATGGATATTCGTTCATGATATGAATTCTAGTTGATTCTAAGACAATGCAATTTTCGGTCTATTTTTGGTAGTGTAATTTTAGCAGGGTGACTATATTTGTTGGTACCTAGTATGGCATATGTTGCCGCCTGAATCCACACCCGTGCTAACGTGGATAAATTCTTTAAATCCATTTGGTGTGGCCTTGGGGGCAGGTCATGAGTTGAGCAACTGTTAGTCAATTCTCAACTCCTCCGTCTAGGCTAACTCCTAGTGAAACCACTGGGGCTGGACCCTATAAGACAACTAAGGCTTAACAAGCTTTAGCAAATAAGAAATATTAGTTCTAGGAGTTAATTAAGACTGACCAAGACACATTCAACAATCAGTATGTAGATTACAGTATGTTACTTCAAAGCATGTAAATAAACTTCATGAGCATAAACAACCATAATCATTCATATGCAATAGATGTAGCAATAATGATCAATGAATGAAATACCCTTAAAGTAAAAGATGTAGCAAGTAGAGAAGAGTGCCAAATAAAGAGTACTTGAATGCTCAAAGCAAGAGATAATTGCTTGAAAAGTAAATACTTGGAAATTGAAAGGTCAAAAGTAAGTGCTTGAAGTGAAAGATGTGTTGATTTTACATAGATTTTAATTGATAATTACTTCCAATGATTCTTAGTTCAATTCATGTTATACCATGTTCATCATCAAGCAATTATACAAGAAATCAACAGTAGAACAATAATGGTAGTAAGAACAAGAAGAGACCATTGAAGAATGTAACTAGTGTCGGTCCTCAAAATTGTATTTGACAAAAGAGAGAAAAATATAATTTTTATTGACATAGTAAAGCATGAGTTTCATGCTTGGGTCATTGGTCAATAGGTTAAAGCCTCCATTGTAGTCTTCTAGGTCTATGTCTTGAGTCATCGTCATTATCATTATATTCTAGACCCTTCTTGGGCTCATTATATCAAAGAAAGAAATTTAGTTCATGTAAATCTTCTCCAGCATCAAATCCGCCTCAAGTATTTAAAGTCGTTCTCCTTGAAAGGTCATGTCCTCACTCAAGAAGATTATATATATACAAGAACAATTCAACCTGTTAGAAAGTGTAGCAAGAAAGGCTCAATTTGACTTTATCCTTAGTCAAATTGAGTAAATTGAATTTTCGCATCAACATGACAACTTGGAGGCAGTTAATTAGTGTGACATGGCTCTTCTCACTCAGTTAGATCTGCAAATTTGAGTTAGTGGGCTTAGAGTTCTGTCATGCATGTGTTGATTGCTAAATTTTAGCAATCTAGTTCAGTTATATTTAGTTGTACTCAATTAACTGGCCTCTAACGATTAATAGAGTCAGTTGAAGGTCAGTTGTATAGTGAGATAGCAATCTAACTCAGACATCTGTCAGTTAACTGATCAATTAGCCCAAAATAGTCCAGACATGCATGGAATTCGAATTGCCCAGCTGGAGTGGAGGAGACAAAGGCTAGTGTAACATTAATTGTATACTAGTTGAGTGTACAATTTTTGCATGCAGTCAGGAGATCAATTCCTTGGGAATTGCGCAAGGAAATAGGGACTTCCCTATTGTTAAGAGCATGAATTAACTTAGAATTGTGCAAGGAAATAAGAGGTTGGAGGAGGCAGAAAATGGCTAAGTGTTGGCGAAAGGTTCTCATTCAACAGAGAGATTAGTTTTGCTTTTGCAAGTGGTGCTTAGAGTTGAAGCATGCAATTGTAATAGTTTCTCTATTCAACTGATTAATGCAACAAGGCTTGAGGGGTTTTTCCTAGTTGGGTTCCCCTAGAAATCACTGTGTACTTGTGGTTTTGCTTGTTGCATGTCTATGCGTGTTGTTCTAAATTGTGATTTCCATTCTGTAAATTAGTAGAGTAGAATTTGTGTCTCTTGATTTCAGTTCGATTTCTTGAGTAGTTGCAATTTCTATAAAATTTCTACTTGGTCTCAGAGCTCTGAAATCACATTAGAACCAGTATTTTGAATTTGTCCCTTAGGAATTTCGATTTTGTAGCTACAGTGTAGCAACTTTTCTTTAGATTCGGGAGAATGTCTTTCAACGGATTGAGATTGGAGTATGCATTGGAGGGGAGTTCGAATTTCTAAGCTTGGAACAAATTTAGGATCATCACAAGTGCCTAAGGAGAAGCATTGTGAAGCAACCAAAATCTTGACAAGTGGGCAGTCATTGAAGTCCTCATGTATAGTGATCATTGAAGAACTAATGAGCTGTTAAGAGGTAGAGTGATGGAGCCCTACTTCCGAGAAGATTCGAAAGACCTTTATGTGTACACATCTTAATGGAGCTAGAAGGCTTCTAGTGGGCAAATCGGTGAGCCAATGTTTAGTGACACAAAAAGGAGTTGTGATCATTGATATTGGTAGATTAATGAGTAGAGAGATTTCCCACAAGGAGATCGAGACTCAGAGGGAGTCTAGTTTCAGGGGAAGCAACCCTATGGAAGCTAGTACATTAGGATTTGGGGAGATCATACTCATTATTGCAGTGGTTGCAGCAACAGTGCAGAAGCAACAACAAAGCAGTAGCAACAATTGTATGAGTAGATCAAAGTTTTCCATGCATGTAGCTATACCTCCAAGAGTGAAGTGGGGTGATGTCTAGCCTTAACACTAGAGTTGCAAAGAATTGGGCAGGATCTATAGGAGAGAAGTAGCATTTGTAATATACTTTCCTCATGGATCGTTACCTTGCTACACGAGCCCACAATATTCAGTAGCAGAAGGATCAATGTCAATTGGGGCAGTCAGATGGTTAGGAGACAGCTATAGCCCAAGGACACAGTTGATTTAGTATTTTGGATGCTTCTCAGTTGTAGTTGTTGCAGTAGCAACAACAACAATGAGAGGTAGTGTTACAGTACATTCCATAGGTCCGGGACAAGGGTGGTGAAAAACCTCTTTATTGCTAACAGGGAGTGTTAGAAAGTGTAGCAAGAAAGGCTCAATTTGACTTTAGCCTTAGAAAAATTGAGTAAATCGAATTTACACATAAGTAGGAGTCAGGACAACTTGGAGGTAGTTAACTAGTGTGACATGGCTCTTGTCACTCAGTTATGTTACCACTCAAACTAGCAGGGGACCTAAAAGGGGTTCCTAAAAGGGCAACTGCTAGGTTAAAGGCAATGGTGGAGGCTTAGCCCACTGTCACCACAGCTAAGCTTCCCTGATTTTTACTGATTTTCACTTATGGGAGGAGTCCCTGTAGTGGAGGGATCACTTGTAAAGCATATGTCAATGGATAGGTGGAAAGTGACCCTGGAAACCTTTTCCCAAGGATGGAGTGAAGAATGGAATGTGCTTACTCTTTAAGCAAGGGATTTGGTCCTATAAGGTAAGGGGTGAGGATTGGAGGGTTGAGGGAGAAGGAATAGGCATATAGACAAGGTTCTCAATCCCTATATTCCTTGGGAAACTTTGATTCCCAAATGGTCCTTGACAAATAGTCTTTATTGATAAGTGGGACCACACGAGGCCAAGTGGACCCAACCTAGGCTCGGGGATGGAATGCAACAACCAATGATGTTTCTTTCCTGGACAAGGTGAAGGGAAAGGACCAAACAAAAATATTTACTTCAAAAGGTTGAATTGATCCTGTTGAGGTCTAGCCTTGGGGATGCCTAGGAAAAATTTGATCCTAGAGCTAGGGCTTGGGATTCCTCAAGATTCCACCATTAGAATTGGCTCAAATTTGGAGGAGAGGGAGGGGACCCAACGACGCAGTAGCCTATACGATATCAAAGTTTTTCCTTGGGTCAATTCCTGGGAAATTGATGCCCTAGGTGACCTTTAAGGGTTAAACCTGGGAAAAAGTGGTTAAAGGTGAAAAAGGTGAAGGAGATGACCACCCTTTTTAGGGATCAATGCCTAATTCACTCGGAGATATGGCGTCGAGGATGATGATGAGTAAGAACTTGGTTTCTTGATCAAGGAGGCCTGGAAAGTCATCTTCATCCAATGTTGAGAGGAAGAAAAGAAAAGTAACCTTCAAGCATTTATACTTCAAAGCAAATGATGCAAGCTTATCGAGACAAATAATCTCTAGGAAATTTCATTCATATAACATTGGCACATACTTTAAATTAGCTAAAACATGCTTAATTCCACATTTCAATTATGTAGCAACTAGCCCTAATTTTAGCAGCATGCAACAGCTAGAATAACAATGTTAAACTTTACTTACAACGTTATAGAGTATATCCAACCAACATTTCGTTTGCAAGACAAAGCTCCAAGACAGGAAAAATAGCCCAAATCCATACATCAAAATTCATCCATCTCCAAAAATATCATCCAAAGAAAAAATGTGAAGTTCTCTATGATTAGAGAGATCCTAAGTCAAATGATGATTCAAATGAATGTATTGAACATCAATATATAGCCTCCTAAGGAGTTCAAATTAACCTATGGGCTTACATTAGCCCGTAATGATAAAATAATGTGCAAATAAAACCCCTATTGGTGACAAGCCCACCAAACTAGCTCACAAGTGAAAAAATAAGCCTCACAAGGGGCCAAATAATAATATGCACATGTCATGGGGCCCTCCAAAGGCCTAATAACGTCCTAAAGTGCCATACTGAGGAATAAATTCCTTGGAGTATGATGGACTAGGGGGTGGCCCCTTGTTCTCCAAAAAGTAGACCTGTGGTGCTCCCAGTGGGTCTGAGGGCACATAAATGACGCCATGGGTGTCCATATGAATCAGAGATGCTTGTAGATCCTCTGAGTGGTGGAATGAATGCTGCCATGATGTCGTACAAGTCCTGCGATGCCTGCCAAGAGTGTGGGGCTCTTGTGGGGGCCTGCTGAGAGTAATGTACCAAGCATATTACCATCATCCCAAAAGTGGATTGCTAGTAGTCTCTAAGCATTGATGAAGATCCGTGGAGTGCTGTCTGTTGCTGTGAAGGTGAATGACTCTCTATGCACACCCTATATGTGCCAATGTAGACCTCTGGGGGTTAGGATCCCATATAAGGAGACCAAACCTATGTTGCACGAAACTTCTAGGAGCCCAATGTTTCAGGACGTACCTATACCTGTACTCGAAACTCTGAGACTCAGCCGAAACTCGATCGAAACTTGAGCATCTTGTAATCATCTACGAGAGTTAATATAAACTTGGTTTTCCTTCTAAATTGTCATCTATGGGTCTTATTCCCTTTTTTCTTGCAAGATAATGAGTTATTCACTTGTTTATAAATTTCTTTTTATATATATAAACATATATGATGTTACGGCTGACATTTCAACCAACGTTTCCATTTTTGGGATGTGATGTTTCTAAACATACTCGTTTCAGAAACTCTGAAACTTTTCGGTGCTTCGTGCAACTTAGGAGCAAACCCAAATGGAAACCACCTGTAATCTTGCATAAGATCCAAGGTGTCCCTTAGGCTTCCAGTACAAACAATCATTAAAATAATCGTGTAAAAGAGTTTACAAACCATGGATAACAAAGTGGGCACTTCATAATGGCATGCCCTTCCATAATGGGCTTTGGCATGTGTTAGTGTCTCCAAGCTCCAAAGGGGGTTAACCAAGTACCTTATTAGGTGGTTTAGCCCTTAAAGGGGATAGTATGTCCAAGGTACATCCCTCTAATGGGCGTGGAAAGTGATAAATAAGTGGAATGGAGTAGGGAATGAGAGGGGCAATCTTAGGCCACATATTGGGGCATAGGGGTAGCTAGATAAAGGGAAGCCCACACTTGGGTATGTAATGTGTAGGAGGCAACAATCGTGGTAAATGAGGTGCCTCAACCTTGAATTTTCCACCCTTCTTTATAAGCCTTTTGCCTTTTATGAATTTTCTTAAATAAACTGCTTGAGGCTCAAAGGGCAAGAGCATGACGTGTAAGATATAGTGTGATTATCCCCTTTTAGATAGGGCGGTTCATTGCCCTCTAGGGGTTGGGACAATCACGGGTTCCTGAATGATAAAGGGGGCTCATCTAGGGTCGATGGAACCAGGGTGATGACTGTGGATTGGGGTAGAGCTCATGTAGTTTTGCCCACACGCTAATTATTTGCCCCGACTATCTTTTGCATTTTTTGGTACAATTTCTTGTTAAATGTGCCAATTATGCTTTTTTCTTTTTCTTTTAGCTGCTTCAACCTTCGGGGCATCATTCCAGCCCTGACCCAAGTTGGGGGCAAGGGGATAGGGAGGCTGACCCTATGTGGACTTAGAATGGACATGTAAACCCAGGTGGGAGAAATGACGAATGGGGTATAGTGAATGGAAAGGGAGTAAGATATGTGGATAAAGGAGAGAGACCATGCAGCCAAAGTCAGGGTTTCCCAAGTACTACCACCCTAGAACCAAATGGTCAATAAAGGAGATCCCACGAGACTAAGATGTATGGGTAACATCCAAAAGAGATCAAGGGCACAAGAGCACAAACTAAACCCACCTTTTTTGCCAAATCCGCTGATCAATCCATACTCAGAAGTATCCATGATGAGTAAACCCAATACTCAATTACTAAATGACAAGACAGACCTTTAGATTCAGGAGGCCCACCTTCAAACATAAGATCAATACAGGTGGTTAGGGACCACATCGCTGGCTTAAGTGGCAGAGAAATGGCACAACGAGCTAGAAGGAGACATGATTCGGGCTGCTAGCTGAGGTTCATCATGGAGAAAAATTTCTCCTAGGGATATCACCTACGAAGTGGTGGGTAACCTCTGGTTCCATCTGGGATGTGATTTCTCTCAAAGTGGATGAGGCTGCTCGAACTGGAGGTCACGAGAACTCAAACGATCTCTTAGTCATCGTAGACCTGTTATTTGCACAAGTCAAAGATCAAAGCCACAGGGCAACATGTTTTTCACAATGTCTTATGATCACCCATGCTTAATGTTAGCGCATAAACCAACAAGAAAATAAGATATGCAAATATGCATTTATCTACCATGAGAGAAATCATATGATGTTATTTCTAATGCAAAAATCAGCGTGCGATGCACCCTACTCTACCATGCATATGATACAATGTCAAGTGCTAGGTATAATCATAGACCCAATGCAACCAACATGTCAATTGATCAATACAACAATGCATGCTTCCATGATTAATTTTGTAATGGACTTGGCAATATAAATGGGAAATGATGTTATGAAACCATCTCACAAAAAGATAGAAAAGATAGATCAACGCCTTAGAATTCAGCCTCTTCGAGGGGGCAACCTCCTTTACATTACACACATGAACAATTCTTGGATGATTCAAATGACAATACCTCCTTTCTATATATAGGAGTCCAAGGGGTCATAATATAACCAAGCCGACCTAACAATAATAATATAAAGGCACAAAAATAACAATAGAGGGATTCTATGGGGCATAGTAATAACAATATGGGGACAATAGGAGCACAACAATATTAATAAGGGATACAACTACAATATTAGTGGGGGCATCACTAGTATTATAGGGACCTAACATGCCCCTCTCCTTCAAAAAAGTGTTGTCCTCAAGGCTTGAGTAGTTCTGGATGCTTCTGTATAAAATTCTCATCCTCCCATATGGAATCTTTAGCGGATAAGTTCTTCCACTTGATGAGATACTCTGAAATGAATCGATTTCATAGTTGTCGAGTTCTTATTTCTATGACTGCTTCTGGTTCCAATATAATTTTTCCTTCCTTGTCAAGTTGTGACAATATTGTTTGAACTGGGAGCTTGTCGCCTATAACTTTCTTTAAACATGAAACATGGAAAACTGGGTGAACTCGAGAAGCTGCAGGAAGCTCCAATTTGTATGCCACAG
This sequence comes from Pinus taeda, assembly GCA_000404065.3. Lineage (NCBI taxonomy): Eukaryota > Viridiplantae > Streptophyta > Pinopsida > Pinales > Pinaceae > Pinus > Pinus taeda. Next base: position 162,530 of record APFE031484758.1, on the reverse strand, counting down.
TACCAATCTTTTGCAACAGTTTGTATGAACCATAATACTTTGGTGACAATTTGTTATTCTTCTTAGCTTGCTTGAGGGACATTTCTTTATATGGTTGTAGCCGTAGAAATACCCATTTACCTACATCAAAACTTCTTTCACTGCGATGTTGATTTGCCTATTGTTTCATTCTTTTCTGCGCCAAGACGAGGTTATCCTTTAAGAGTTGGAGAACTTGTTGTTGATGCTTGATGTGATGTTCCACTGCTTGAACTTTAGAATTTTCTCTTAAATATGATGTGATGGATGGTGGCTGATATCCATAGAGTGCCATAAATGGGGTCATTTTTGTTGAAGTATGGAAGGAAGTGTTATACCCCCATTCAGCCAAAGGCAACCATTTGACCCATTGTGTCTGTTTATCAGATACAAAGCAACGAAGATATCCTTTCAAACATTTGTTTACTATCTTCGTTTGCCCATCAGATTGAGGATGATAAGATGAGCTATGAGCTAACTGAGTACCAAGACAAGAAAATAATTTTGTCCAAAAATTTCCAGTGAAAAGGGGATCTCTGTCACTTACAATAATCTTTGGGTTTCCATGTAGCTTTTGAATTGTTTCCATAAATGCAGTAGAAACGTACTGGCTTTAAATGATGTGATAATGCACAAAAGTGTGCATACTTGGTAAGTCTGTCAACTACCACCATGATGACACTCTTTCCCTCAGACTTGGGTAAACCTGTGATAAAAACCATTGAAACCTCCTCCCAACGTTGGCTTGGA
>APFE031484758.1:116940-134176 GCA_000404065.3 Pinus taeda | reverse complement strand
GTGCAAAAGTTGATGAATGTGTTTTTAACATATTCTCCACCATTATCAGTTCTTAGCTTAAGAATTTGATGTCCGATTGTTTTTCAACAAAGGCTTTGAAGGCCAAAAATGTGTTAAATACTTCGCTCTTGAGTTTTAAGAAGTATACCCAAGTGCGTCTGGAGAAATCATCAATGAAAGTTAAGAAAAACTTGCAGCCAGAGAATGAAGCAACAGGAAGTGGACCACATAAATCACTGTGCACAAGCTGTAAAGGGGCTGAGGCGTGCCAAGAGGCACATTTTTCAAAACTATCCAGATGATGTTTTCCGAGTACACATCCGGAACAGACACCATCTCTGCAAGATACCATAGGAAGACCTGTCACCATATTTTCTTTACATAGATGCTGAAGGGAGCGATAGTTTAAGTGACCAAATCGCTCATGCCAAAGTTTGCTCACTTCATCATTATGAGCAACAAATACTGAGGCAAGATTTGATGACCCAAAGTTGTTGAACTTATACAACCTTGTGGAATCATCAGCAATACCAGTAGCTAGAATCTGTTTAGGATCTCTTAGATCCTTGATTACAACATCATGAGGTGAAAATTCAACAATTTTACCTTCACCTGAATGAGTTATCTGATATACGGATAGAAGGTTGCTGGATAAGGTTGGAACACATAATACATCATTAAACTGACCATTGTCTAGATGAACAGTTCCAGTCCCTACAACATTAAGAGATCTATCATCAACAACATATATATTTTTGGTGTTACAATCATGTAAAGAAGAAAACATGGCTTTGTTTTTGGCCATGTGATAAGAGGCTCCAGAATCAATGAGCCACTCATGAGAATGAGAAGAAGAAGATACATTTTATGCATAACCAGACTGAGATGATTGACAAAGACATGCAGAAAGTGCCATTCCCGAAGATGAAGTTGAAGTTGAAGTAGAAGAATGCTCCACATGGATGTTATGTTTCTTCATCGCGGCTTCCAAGGCTTCCATCTTCTTAAAGCATTTAGATTCTAAGTGGCCATCTCGATTACAAAAGTTACAATGTCTATCAGTCTTCTTCCATTTGTTTTTATTGGTCTTATCATTTTTCTAAAATGATCTTTCATTTTGAGGCTGAGTTTGCTTAGGACCCTGGTTTGGTTTAGGACCATTCTTTTTAGGATATGACTTCTTAGGATTCTTAAAATTTGGTTGCTGTTGGGCGGCTAACGCTTTCTTGGAAGAGTTTCCAAGATTAAGAAGACCAAGGTGTAAGAGTTTTTCTTGTTCTCTTATTAAAGAATCACAAAAAGAGTCAAGGAAGGGGCCTTGTAGTCTTTTCCTTGACAAATGAAAGCTCCCTTGTAGAATGGAAGGTGGAAACAAATACAGAGTAGGCTGGTCCCAACTTAGTAAGGATGGAATAAATAAGGTTACTATCTTATTTCTTAACCTTAACACCTTCCAAGAGATATCTAAGGGTCTTGAATTTGGAAAAGAAATCTTCAATGCAAGAAAAATTATTAGGATCCAATGTAAGCAACTCATTTTCAAGTTGATGGGCTCTAATTTCATTTTTAATCCCAAAAACTTTAGTGATTTGTTACAATGCTTCATGAGGAGTATCAAGTTCTGCAATATGGAATCTAAGATCAGGAGAAATAGACATCCCTATCAAACCACGTGCTTGATCTTGTCTATTTTCCCATTTTGCAACCTTGTCTTCATCTTTTGGTTTCTTCTCTTGCCCCGTGGCTATTCTGTAGAGACCTTTACTTCTAAGTAAATCTTCCATGTAGGCTACCAATTGGAAGTAGTTAGTGCTGTCAAGAATGACTTGGCATGGACTTTCCATTTTTTTTAAAAACTAAAGCTGAAGATGCTGAAAGTAAGTGTTCTAATGGATAGATCTCGAAAAATTAGGCTGTTTTAAAAAAAACGGCTCTGAAAAGGCTTCCGGATGAAGAAGTTATGGCTTTTTTGAAAAATTTTGTTGAAGTTGCCGGCAAAGTGCGCGAATGTGCGGGAATGAAAAAAAACGCCCCCACAAAATGGAGATTTGAACCCAAGACCTCTACTCTCTTAAAATAGCTTTGAACCAATTAAGCTATACAAAAAATTTGAGAGAGAGAGAGAGAGAGAGAGGAGTCTTGGGTTGCGTGCTTGCCTTGAGAAAGCTCTTTTTTCCTACAAAACAAAAACACAAAACCTAACACGAATATGCAAAGAAAAAACGAACCTTACGGCTCGAAGTTAGCTTTAGCCAGAAACTAAATATTTTTCTCAATGTTTCTGATTTTCCAAGATCACACTAAGGTGCAGGGAAAAAAGCATACGCATGAGAGAAAAAAAACTTCCTTTCTGTTTCTGATTTGCCCAGATCGCATAGAGTCGTAGGGCTAAGAGCATACGCAGAAACGAAAGGTATAGATCCGGTAATAAAAAAGGCTAAATAAACAGAAATCGAAATAACCAGAGAAAATAACAGTAAACTGCAGATAAACACTGTATACCTCCAGATCTTAAAAATGATGCAGATAGGGCTACCGGAAACCTTTTCGCGTGAAACGAAAGGGGTTCCTCACTGGAACCGATGCTCCGAACACAACAGAGCAGTCCTCTCAACCCGAAAGCAGTCAGAAACAACAGATCTAGGAGATGGCAGTCGCATGCAGTTCTACCGGCTTCAGATTTGGATCACCAACGGACGCGGCCCTCAAATAGCTCTGATACCATGTAGGAATTTACAGGGTAAGTTCCTCAGACAGAACACCAAAAGGGCACCGCTCACAAACAGATCACAGATCAATACACCAGTATTTTGACGTGGTTAAAACCCTCAGAGAGGGAAACAGTCCACGGCCTGCGCCAACGTGGCTACTACAGGCAATTATTAATAAAGAATGAAAATTTACATAAGCTTCTCTCATGCACGGTTAACCTACAAATGACCCTCCATGCGCTTTAAATAGAATTCATGGACCAATCGGGTGTCAAGCCACGGATCAAGTGTCGGTAATACCGAGGAGAGAATGAACCGTCGGATCACTACATATCGTGACCGTTGGATTGTAAGTTACAAAATGTACAACGGTAAAGAAAGACACTTTACCTAACTCTATACCTAACTCTATACTAGACCAAGTTGAACTTAACTATTTCCTATGTGTCGGAATATCCTAACAAGAACCATGGGCGGCAATACAGGAGGCAGCAGTGCAGGGAATGTTGGACAGGAAGGCCTAGCATCAACACAGGCACCGATGCCGGATGATCAGATTAATACTCAGTGAGGAGTATTGCTAGAGCACAGTCCTCGCTAAGAGGGAGTGTTGATTTGGTGTAGCAGTGGATGTGCTCTAGCTCCAAAATTTGGTGGAGAGGTTGGGGCAGATGAGATCTCCAATACCCATAAAGGGTTTGGGTAGATTCTAAATAGATCAGGAGATATTAAAATAATTAATATTTTTAATGGAGTCCCTAAGTCCAAACTTAGGGAAAATAAAATATTATTGTGTATTAATATGAATCTGTGTTAGAATGGTCCAAAAGACATGCATCAAGCCAGATCTAATCTTAGCCATTGATTAGGGACTTAATCTCGGCCGTTGAGATGTCAACACGAAAAGTATAAGAAGAGGCTTGAGGGTCACTTGGAGAAGACATCAGAGTGATCAGTCTTTCTATTCTCTAGAGCAGGGTTTGCTAAGAGAGATAGAATCAGTGATCAGGAAAGCAGTGAAACAGCCAAGGAGAGTGACGCAGAGTCAACAAGGGCTCACGCAGGGCCACACAGACGCTGCCAAGTGCTGCGCAGAGCACTAGAGAGGTTAGCGTGCTTGACGCAGAGGTCCAAGAAGCTGACGCAGGGCCTCTTGGGGCTGACGCAGGTCGAGAAAGGCTGACACAGGGCTAGCGTGAGACAGAGAGGGGCTGACGCAGTCTAGATTGGGCAGACGCTGGGGTTGCAGAGCAGTTTTGTGCTGAGGAGTTGCTGGAAGGATTTTTCTGGGGTTTTAGCCAGGAGGTTTCTCTCAAATTGTGAGGTATAGTTGCTAATGAAATTCTATGTTGGGTAGGTCAGTTTCGGCACCGAGATTGTACTATGATATTGCTTAATAAGAAAACTCTCAGATAGCTGCACCGGTTTTCCCGCATTGGGTTTTTCCGGCCACGTTGGTCCAAAAATAATGGTGTCATGTGGTGTGTTTGTTCTTGTTTCTTTTAGTTGCTGATCTGCAATATGTTGAGCATGCGCTGGTGTTTATTTTTAGTATTTACTTCGTAAATAACTGGTTAAAGAAAAATAACAAGTAGGTAGGAATAAATCAGAAAAGGTGCATGGACAGTTTCTAAACTAAGTAAACTTAGAAACTTCAACAACAATGAGGTGGAGTGAAGGGGGAGATAGCTCCCCACTCAACTTTTAGTGACTTCACATCATAATCAGCCATATTCCATGTGTGTAACAGTTGCTGCATATGGGCAGCTGGCTGCCAAGTGTGTGCAGCATAGGATCAAGGAGAAGTGGAGAGGGAGTTAACTCCCTGTCGCTCTTACTTAACTTGCCACCTCAATTCGTAACTCAAACTCATCTTTTCCAGATGTGCAACTTGGCCCTCAAATGGTGGAGCTCGCCCCCTAAACTCGAGCTAGCTGGCAGCCCATCTTGTGGTCACTTGACGAGGCTAACTCGGCCTCTATGTGGGCCTTGATTTGGTTCTTAAGACGACTTCCAATTGCTTAGTCCCTTTACTTAGCTTAATGGTGACACTTAGCTGATTGGAAACATATTTTTTAATGTGTTCCTAGTTATTCAATAACTGATTTTTCTTGTCTTTTTCCTCACTTTTTTAGTAAAACTGATCTTTGGCGAGGAAATTTTTTTATTTTGCACCCTAAAGTGGGTATTAGGATAATGTTGGTCATCTGAGTACGAATTTGAGTACTCACATGCCATAGAACATCTCCTGGTGCCACTTTTTTATTTGTTATATAGAAATTTATTAAAAATTTCCGTTCTGTATGAAATTTTTAATTATTAAGAAATCCTAGAAAAACCTAGTGCAATTCCGTGAGACTCTGGATAAGTCGTAGCATGGTATTATACATTGAGCCTAGACTTTGAAAACACACTCAAAGTCTAATTAGTAATCACACTCCAGCTTTGGAGGATGTGAGTGAAAACATTCAATTAATTATTTATCACTAAAAAATACAAATAATTAATCAAATGAAGAAAACACTCTAGAGTGATATTTTTACTAACCAGGTCCCAGGGGTTTAAGCCTGTTACATAAGTTCACAATGCTAGTGTCATTTTAAAACTCCCCCATGGGGATATATAATTTTGTATGAAGAAAGAGGAGAGAGAAGATAGAAGAATAGAGAGAAGAAGGGGCTCAATTGCCTTGCTGGACTTCTGAACTTGAATTTTTTTTGTAGGTACCTCATTCCCAGCTACGTACATTTGAGCAAGTAAAATTTGGCTTCACGTGGGGACGTGTGCTTGATCTTCAGGAAAGCACGCGAGAACTCTAGAATCTGCAATAGTCATAAACGTTTCGCCTCAAAAATATTAGAAGCACATGCACCATATAAAGTCATTATTATTCTATCAACTGACATAAAAGGAAATGACAACACTGAAGTAAAATGCAAGAAATAAAAGCAAGGAAAGGAATACATTACTGGGGATGCCCCCTGGGCATCTGATGTTCTTAATGAAGCACAACCTGAGTACCTGCCTGCTCACAGGCAGATCCATTGGTTCTTTTTCTATTGTGCCTATTCCAATCTTTATCATTTTGGGATTTTGCTATGTCCCAACACCAACCTGTGTGTGGCCACCAGATTTATTTCTCTTTTTTCTTTTTTCTTTTTATGAATGCCAACTTGCTGACGTTTATATACTATTCGGTATTCATAGAGAGCTATTTTTATTTATTCAGAGGTTCTAGTTTCTAAAATTTGTGATTAACTGTTGTTTTGAGATGCTTAAGCCCTAAACTGTTATGTTAGGAAACATGTTCTAAATATACCGTGAAGGTATACTTTTTAGTTTTTTGGTTTATTTTAAATATTGTTTTCCTCTCAAACAAAATAAAAATAACACAATGCTGTAGGTCCCTTGGAGGCAGCATTTTGCTTAGTTTTAACTTTTTTCTTATTGATTTTCCATTTTTCTGGTATAAGTTTTAATGAGCTGAGTTATTTCTGAGTTTGTGTTGTGTTTTGCTAAGTCATCTGGTTGACTGCCCATTTTGGGTTTGATGAGTCTTTGCATAATTTGTAGTGTGACTCTAGTGCAAGCCACTTTTCTTCAATCCTTCGTTGCCATCTTCTTCTGTAATACAGCTTTTGAAAACCCTTGTTATTTGCATTGACAAATTTAAAGTGGATTAATAGTATCTGTACAATTTCAATTTAAAGTATTATTAATAATATCTCTAAAATTTCTATTGCATAACATATAGCCTGGTTCACTTATTTTTTGTTTTGTCACCAGTGGCCGTATGGTTCAACTTGTATCAATTATTATGGAGGCAGATGCTGCAGGGAACCTAATAGAAGACTATGCATCTTGCCTAGAAGCACGGGCACAAGATTTCCAAGCACCAGAAAATCCAAATGAGGACAGTGGCTTCTTAATTTTACAGGTGGATATAATATTTTTCTTAACTTTGCAGTGTTCGTCTTGTATTACTTTTTCTAAGATGTTTAACTTTATGTTATGCCATCTGTTCATGCTGCAGCTTCTTATTAACAATCTAAGCCGACCTGCACCAAATGTTAGCCATCTGCTACTCAGATTTGATGTTGATGTTCCTGTGGAGAGGAGTATTTTGCAACCTAAACGGCATTATAGGTTTGAAATAATCATTGAAAATTCTATTTATAGCTTCTAGAATTTAGTTTAATTTTGTAGTCTGATATATATCATACGTGTACCACTTTATTGCAGTTGTTTAAGGGTTATTCTCAATATTCTGGAAACGCTTTCGAAGACTGATATTAATGCTGTTCTTCATGAGTTTGGGTTTCAGGTTGAACAAACGTTTTCCCTATTACTGATTTCCATTGATGTTTTCTTGTGAATAATCCTTTTAATCTAGGTTTTTAGGAAATGATATAGATACAATTCTAGTAGGAGCCAAAGTGAACAGATGAGCTCTCCTTCTTCATATAGCAATGGGGATTTGTTTGGCACTTTGGCTTCTAGATGGAAAATTGATGATGGACATTTTATTAACTTGGGTTTTAATGTATGATGCATCATTTTGATTTCAGCATTTTTAGTGTAGCAAACCTTCTTTTGTGTTTTTTCTCCGCAGCTTCTTTATGAACTGTGCGTGGATAGTGTAACTGGTGCTGCTATGGTAGATCTACTTCGCTCTGAAAAATATGAGTTCTTTTCAAAGGTAGCTGTCAATTTCCTGCAGTTTTTTTTGTTCTGCTGTTTTTGTATATATAGTTGTAGAGGAGCACTGCCTATTTAGTTAGATATGATTGTTCTAAGTTACGGATTTTACTTGTTTGTTCTTCATTTCAGCACCTGGATACATTTGCAAGTGCACCACTTCCAAAACGCAATATCAACCAGGCCCTTCGTGTTAGTGATCTTCAACAGGTATGGTGAATCATGAATATTTTCTTTGTCTTGAGTTTTATGGATGGAATATTTCAAAAAAATTCTGATTTAATGTTTGGCTACTTTTGAGTTTATTGCTAGAAATTTTAGAATTTTTCTAATGAGTTTGTGGACGTTATTGGTTTTCATTTACTTCTGGGTTACTCCATTACTAGTTATTCATTTGAAGGGTCTATTATTTTTGATATGGGTCCTTAAGTTTGAACCTAGATCTTATACATTTTTTGTCAAGGCTAGTTGTAGTATGTGAATTGTTTTAAAGATTGCTATTGTCTGAATTTTGATATCTCAGTTTGCATGATGTCTATATAGATTAAGTAGATCAAGAGAAACCATTGCATTTAAACCCGTGCATTGATCATCATCTGCTTCAATTTCTTTCCAGGAAGTCTTATTTAGCAACATTTATGCACTAATATTAGTAGACGTGTGTTCATGAAATCCTTCTTATGAGAGCGGTCACATTGTTCCAAGTGAAAATTCTTAAACTTTTTAAGCAGCATCCAATATCCAATATAAGGAAATAATAATGTATACCTTCTTCCAGTCCTTTCCAAGCAGGTTACTGATATGTATTGATGTTAAAAGCTACTGGATAAAATTTAGGTCTTTTCGTGTCGGTATGGAGGGTATAGTTCCACAAGAAATAATAGTGTTGATTTCTTTTCTTTTGGAAGATAAAAAGATATAGTGCTTTAGATCTACTACTGATCTTATTATGTAGCTGGTGTTAATATGAAGCTTGTTGTCAAACATATATTAGATGCTACCAGAACTGGTGCTTAACGATAGTTTCATTTTATATTGGGTTGTGATATCTATTTACGGCCGATCCTCAAGGTGGAATTGTTTCTGCCACTTGCTGGTTTGGTAGAGTTAGATTTGAGAATGCTGCCTTGTTAAGCATGTAAGTCGATGCACACTTTGTGTCACTTCTACTTCTGTTTGAAAAAGTTACTTAATTTAGGTGCTCTGCACATTCATTAGTATCCTTTCCAATGTCAAAACAATTAGGAAAGATATTCTACCTGAAAGTGAAATGATTTTATTTGCAATGGGTCAAAGTATAGCTATCAGACTGCTATATATGTGCACTAGTGGTAACTAATTATATTGGAAAATGTATAATGAGAATTTGAAGCTACAAGTCTTATTATGTAGCTGGTGGTAACATCAACCTTGTAGTCTAGCATTTATTAGATGTTACCGGAACTGGTGCTTAATGATAGTTTCATTTTATATTGGGCTGTGATATCTATTTACAGCCCATCTTCAAGGTGGAATGGTTTCTGTCAATTCTTGGTTTGGGAGTATGAGATTATGAGAATGCTACCTGGTTAAGCATGTAATATGTACACTTTGTGTCACTTGTACTTTTGTTTAAAAAAGTTACTCAGTTTAGGTGCTATGCATGTTCATTGGTATCGTTTTCCAATGTGAAAATAATTAAGAAAGATATCCTACCTAGAAGTGAAATTGTATTAATATTTGCGAGCTACCAAAGTATGTCGGTGGGAGTCAAGACACTAAAGTATAAGTAATAATATCAATGACAGAGTGGCCAGAGCAACTCCAAAGACAGAAACACTGAAAGATCAAATCAAAACCCAATAGATGAACCTAGTCTGGTAAATCCTAGATCATGTAGTAGAGACCATGTTTGCAAAAGACTTGGCTTGGCTAACTTTCCTTGGTTTTTGGTTTGGTTTCGTGATTATTATGGTGAAATTTAGTCTGTAATATGTTCATTACAATGATTGAATGAACATTGCATTTTTTTTTTTCAATTTTATTGATTTTTGTCTTAGACTGAAATTCTGGGCCTGTTGTTGAATCTGTTTTGCAGAGAGCATGGCTTCTTAAGCTTCTTGCACTCGAGTTACACGCAAGTGACATGGACGTAATTACTCATCGTGAAAGTTGTCGTCGTCTGATTTCACGGCTCTTTCTCCAAGATTCTCTTGATGCTAGTAATTTGCTTTCTCCATCATCTGGAATTGAACAAGCCTTAAACAAAACCAACAATATTCACAAGATGAAGGTATTTTTTAATTCAAATTTTAATCTCAGCCCTGTCATTCTCGTCTATGATAAATATTATTAGAAGAGTTTTATGTGACTGCTCATTGGCTTTTGCTGGTCTTGGATTACGCATTCTGCATATGGAGGGGTGTAAAGCATAGAGTCTATCCTGGTTTTATTTAAACAATGGAGGCTCTTTTCTAGAGATAGATTCATAAAGATGATCTGTCTAATGCACAAACCTATGGGTATTATGAATTGGGGAAATATAGAATTCTAATTAGAAGTAGTGTTGGAATTTAACTTGGACATTTTACTGTCGTGTTTGTACAAGTTTTAAAGGCGTGCTTTATAAGTGGTCACATGGGTCTAGTTACAAAATTGGATGTTATCATGCTTATAATTGTAAGTGAATTTATAACAACAAGAGTTATAGGTCTTGGGGTAGGAAACTCTGTTGCTGTCTATTGCTGCCTCAATCCACACTTGGGCTAACGTGGAGAAAATATTTAACTCCACTTGGGGTGGCCTTGGGGGCAAGTCTTGAGTTGAGTAGCTGTCATTCAAATCTCAACTCCTCTATCTAGGCTAACTCTTAGCGAAACCAAAGGGGGTGGATCCAATTGGACAAAATAAACTAAGGTTTAATTAAGTTAAGCTAAGTTCAATCAAGTTCTAGGAGTTGAATTCACACAAGATACAATCCACCAAAAATGAATCATAACATATACTTCAAAGCATATAGATGATTTGACAAGTAAATGACCATAAGCATCATATTCATTCACAAACAATGGATGTAATAATTATAAGCAAATGAGTGAAGTACTTGACAAGCAAAAGATATGACAAATGAGGGGATTGCCAAGAGAGTGCTCATAAAAGTAGATGCTTCAAGTAAAGTACTTGAAGAGTAAATTGTTGGAAAGCAAAAGTACTTAGAAATTAATGTGCTTGAAATGTATATGTACTTGAACTTGAAATGAAATGCCCAAATGTAAATAGACATGAAATGTAAGTGGCAATAAAATATTGATCAAGTACAAAGTGCTGAAAATGAAATGTGATGGCAAAAATTAAAACTAATCTAATATTAGCTCTCTCTTCAAGCCATATCCTCGCTGGGTTAAGGAAGGCCGTGTTACCACAAAATGTAGTAGGCCTTGGAGAGGGAAACCCTACAAGATAGAAGCTAGATAAAGTGCTAGTAATGGGGTAGAGGCCCAACATCACCTTAGTGAAAACCCCTTGCTCTTTACGGACTTTCACTGATGGGAGGAGTCTCGCTAGGAAGGAGATCACTTAAAATAGATATGCTAGGTATAAGGCACAAGGTGATCTAGCTAGAGCTCATTCGAAAGAGAGCCTCAATAATGGTTGAAGGCTTCAAAGAAGCAAAAACCCTTTCAAAGAAAAGCCCTAGAAAAGGAGGCTCAAGACCTAGGGTTTTGATATTTTCACTTCAACAAGTACTGAGCTCATACAACCTTCAAGGAAATCCTCAAGTTGAGGGGCCAAGAACTAGGGTTTCCCTCTTGGAGCAACACTTAGGGCAAGAGATTTTATGAATGAAATTTGAGTGGATGCCCACCAAACTTGGAGAATAGGTAGCCTAGACCATAAGCTTGATGTTTAGGCTCTCAAATCACCAAAAGACCTTGTCCCTAAAATTTCATTGTGAGCCTTGGATTTTTGCCCTAGCCTTAAAATGACTGATTTTATGGGAGAAAAATGTGTAGAAAATTTAGGGTTGATTATCAATGACTTGGACTAGTGCCTTGTCCTTTAGGCATATGGAGTCAAGGATGAAATAGATAATGATAAGCTAGATTCTTTCTAAGGAGGCTAAAAATTGATGCCCTAGGTATCAACTTTTAACGTTTACCCTCTTCAAAAGAAAACGGAATTTGATGGAGATATTAAAGATTTCCTCCACTAGGAACATTCATGACATGTTGTATAGTGTGACTAGATAGCATTTCAAAATTAATTTTCAACAATTAGGGCACAAAATAACATAACCTAGAACATCAATTCCATACATTAGACAATTTTAAGGGAGAAAATATTCAACAATAAGCACTTACGAGACAACATGCAGTATATCCATCTCTTATCCAAAGAAGTAGCTCCAAAGACAATAAAAAATAGCCTCCAAATACTGAAATGCATCCCAATAGATGTCTAATAGCTGAGAAGGAACAAGTGTGAAAATCTTCTAAGAGGTCGAATTCGAAGTGTGATGATGATGAGAGACTCAAATGAGGTCTCTTCTATTTATACATGTCTAATCAATTCTAATTTTAGCCTAAATCCCCTCTTATTTGTCAAATGATTGGAAAAATCTAATTGTGGTTATAAGTCAACGACATAGCCAATGTAAAATCATAAATATTAACCCACTAGTGGGCTGAAATGTTGACGTCATCACTGCATGGGCCTCTTTGATGCATGTGTTGAGCTCTCTTTGTGCCAAAGTGAGTCAAGGGGGATCTAAAAGTCATCCTATAGAGGTTGGCCCCTAGATATCCATGCAAATCATCACGTGGACCCCAATGGTGTGTTTGGGGCTCAAAATGGGTCGCATGTGCTATATCCCTCTCATCGAGAGGTGTAGGATTGATCTAAAGATCATCTGATTCTGATAAGTATTCATGGAGTTACGAATTTATTTGTGTTATAAAACAATTCGTCAAGGTCGGCCAACAACCAAATAAAACCAACATGTGCTCAACGTTTTAGCATAAAAAGAGATGACTTGAGAGTCATTCTACACACACTTCTATCTTGATTTCTCTCAACTTGTCTTGGGTTTTAGTGGAAGAGAAATTTAGGAGTGGAAGCCCTAGATGTTGGAGGAAAAGAGGCTGCCGTAGCTACAACAAAGAAGATAGACTAGTATAGCTATGAAAGGGTTCTATACGCTGCCCAAAGGAGTCTAGCTGCAATCCATGGATGGAGAAATATCAAGTTGGAGGAGGCCCTACTCAATCTGCCCTAACCACAGGTCTGCCCAACCCTAACCTAGTTGTCTAAAGCCTAGCCGCAAAAGAAGACCGAGGAGATTTGGACAACGTGATGTGGAGGATATTAAAGAGGCTGAAGGAGGCCTTAGCAAACCCTAGCTGCAGTCCTAGCTAGAGCAAGGAGAGGCCAAGACAACGAGGAGAGCAAGGACCGTTTAAGGGCTAAAACAAGGCAAGCAACCAGGCCGAGGAGAGTAGGAGCAATACGCTGCTTTGGGCATCATTTTGTGGATGCAACAACTACAAGATTGTTGTTGTACTTGGCCACAGGCCTAAGTACACAACTGTGATTGCGTTGTGGGTGTTAAGGGATGACACACATCCTATGAAGGCAACGTTGCTGGGGAAGAAGCTTGCCAAGGTGGGCCGTAGTCCTTAAGGCGTTGTTTATGGATTGAAAGCTGGGTGTGTAAGGGTTGCCAGATGCCCTAACTAGTCACCATATAAGCAGTAATGAAGGCAACATTGGAACAACAATGTTATGGACAACAACAAGGTGACATAGTGCTGCAAAGATGCATGGGACAACAAGGAGACATAGTGCTGCAAAGATGCATGGGACAACTGGGCTACATAGTGCTGCTAAGATCCATGAGACAACAACAAGGTATGCTAATACATATGGGACAATAGCAAGGTATGCCAAGGCAAAGTGGGAAAACAGCTATGACATGGCAACAAAGGTACATGGGACAACAACAAGCATGGAGAACATGGTAAGCATAGACAACATGGATAATAGTGGCAAGCATGGTGCTGCTAGCACATGAGACATGCTATATGCCAACAATGTTGCAGCAGTATGATGTGTACAACATGGTCATGAGGTCCATCATTGTGATGATGGGTACAACATGGTGTAGCACGGTGAGGTGCAGCATGATGACGAGATGCAGCACAATGATAGGTGAAGGAGTCACCATGGAGAATCAGTTGAAGCAGCTTGTCTTCAACTGATCTCATGTATGATCTTCTTAGAGATGATCTATGCTCTTATCTAGATAAGTCAAAGTGTTGGCTTTTGTTATAAATGTATACTCTCTCTCTCTCTCTCTCTGTGCTGAACTATTGAAGAACATATAAGAAGAATTGATCAAGGGTTTCCCCACATTGGGGTTTGTCCCTGGCTAGCGCCACATCTTGTGTCCTCTTGTCTTGGCTTGTCTTCTGCGATTTATGTTTATGTTCTATCTGCAGTTTACCTTTAATGCTGATATGATTACTAATCTGGAAAAGATATTGAGCTAACTGTGAAAATTGAAATAAATTGCTCTAAGCATAGAACATACGTAAAATTAACATGGTATCAGAGTTGAGGTGAAGACAAAGCCCAAGCAAGAGTGAAAGAACAATCACTGAAGACAGTTGGGAAAGGACACAAGGATCAGCTGATGCCTCATCCCTGTTCTAATTCACCAAGGATGAAGTCAAAGCAGAGAATATTATTAGAATGGCGTAGCGGAAGCTTCTGATGGCCTATCTAAAGATCACTTCAATGGGAAGTCCGGATCTAAGGGTGGAAGGAAAGGCAGATGCCTTGTTTATAATAAGTTCGGCCATTATGCGAAGGAGTGTCCAAATGGCAAGGACACATCCCTTGATGATGATAACAATCATTCTAGGGACACATCACTTGATGATGATAACAATCATTTCAGGGACATCTTCAATGATCAAAGGAATGATAGGTAATGCAAGTCATCAAGGATATGACCGACTCTTGAAAGAAAGCAAGGAACCCTAGGTATGAGGAATCAAATGTTGTTTCTGATAAAATAAAGAAGCGTGATCTTCTATTGGCCCTCTCCTTTAGATTCTGTGGGAATCTGTCTTATTGATTGTAGTGCTTCAAGGCACTTCATCGGATAGAGGGGTGCTCTCTCTAATTTGGTAGAGATGGAAACAATTGTGGGATTATACTTGGAGCCGATGCCACCTGTCTCGGAAAGGATGTAGGGAATGTTACCCCTCAATTGAATGAGGGTAACTCGATTCATTTACGAGAATCTCTTTATGTACCTGATCGCAAGAAGAACCTGGTGTCCATTTTGACAATGAAAGCCAAAGGATTCAGGGTGACATTCATCGATGGAAAGGTATGTGTTTGAAAATAGAATTTTCAAAGATGCTTTTACTCATGGGTTCAAGGTTGGCAGTTTGTATCAAGTTGCAGGAAGTCCATTGGGGACCATGTTAGTTGACACATCTCATATATAGCACCAGAGGTATACTTAATGTGGGGCCCTACCCGATGTGAGTCAAATGGTGACAGGGATGCCTGAATTGAAGAAGAGCATGAAGGTACATGTTTGAGATGTACAGAAGGAAAATCTTACAAGGGGACCATTCCCCTCATGTAGCAGGTCCACAGGTTTGAGATTCATGATTGGGAATCTCATGTGTGCAGGTTGGAGAAAGCCCTCTACGGCTTGAAGTAAAACACCCTGGGCTTAGTATGAGAGGATTGATAGCTATTTGATGAAGCTGAGATTCACTAGGAGTGAAGCCGATCCAAACCATTGCTCGAAGGTTGTGGGTGATAGACCTCTCATACAAACACCTATTGAGGACGAACTATTTTGACAGGTGCAGACCTTCTCATTTGCAGAAGTAAGAGGGAGTTGGATTCTGGATGTGAAATGGTAAACTGCAAGCTCGTGACTACCTCGAAGATCTTAACTTTCAAAAGTTATATGGCAGTGATGCCGGACCAAATTTGGGAAATACCTCTCAGTTTCATAAACTCATTCACGTTGATGTTCTTGGTGAACTTCCGTCCAAACATATGATTTGTAGCTAGTATGATGAGCTCATATATGGCTGAGCGTCACTGGATTGGTGCCAAGAATCTTCTGAGATATCTTCGGGGCACAATCTATCATGGATTGAGATACACTGTCGGAAATATGAAGCTGCATGATTGTTCGAATGCTGAGTAGGTAGGCAGTGTGGAAGATCTCAAGAGCGCTTCTGAGTGTTGATTCTCTTTGGGTTTTGCTCAATATCTTAGATGAGCAGGAAGCAAAAGACGGTTGCTTTGAGCACCGCTGAGACTGAATACATAGCTACGAGTATGACCTTGTGTGAAGTTGCCTAGTTGTGGGAGCTCTTCAGTGAGTTGTTTGTACACATGATGGATACCACCGAGATCTTCTGTGTCAACTAGGGGGGGATTTGATTGTTGAGGAATCTCGTATTCTATGATTGCTCCAGCATATAGACATCATATACTACCTTATCTGGGATATGGTACATCGATGAGCGAGAAGGCTCTATCACATTGAGACTGATGTACAGGTCATAGACATTCAGTCAAAGCCTCGGGGAAAGGTCAAATTTGTGACTTTCTCGAATGACTTGGAGTCGTTGAGAGGCCCTCTTATGAGTGTCCTGCATGATGCATGCATTGAGCTTTGGGAGCTCTGGGGGCCTTAGGGTACTACTTGGAGCAACAAGCAACCATCGGGCGACTCACTCTCCCCTAATGGTGCGCTGCGTACAGGGTGAATGGTTCAGCGTTCCCCTGTGATACCCTGTGGCAACTTAGGGACATGATGAGTGGTTCTCCTATCGAGGCATCCTACCCATGCAGTCTAGGACTCATTGTTGAAGTTTCTAAGTTTACTTAGTTTAGAAACCCTTCATGCACTTTTTCTGATTTATTCCTACCTAGTTGTTATTTTCCTTTAACAAGTTATTAACAAAATAATTACTGAAAATAAACACCAATGCATGCTCAACATATTACAGATCAACAACTAAAATAAATAAGAACAAACACACCACATGGCACCATTATTTTTGGACCAATGTCCCCAGAGAAACCCAATGCCAGAAAACTAGCGCAACTATCTAAGCGTTTTCTTATTAAGCAATATCAGAGTACAATATGGGTGTCGAAACTGGCCTACTCAACAGAAAATTTCCTTAGTAGCTATACCTCATAGTTTGAGAGAAATCTCCTGGTTGAAACCCTGGAAAATCCTTCCGGCAACTCTTCAGCACAAAACTGCTCTGCAACCCTAGCATCTGCCCAATTTGGATTACGCCAGCTTCTTTGTCTCATGTTGGCCTTGCGTTAGCCTTGGCCTGCGTTAGCCCCAGGAGGCCCTGCGTCAGCTTTCGGGGCCTCTGCGTTAGACATGCTGGCCTCTCTGGTTCTCTGCGCAACACTTGGCTACCTCTGCGTGGCCCTACATGAGCCCTTGTTGGCTCTGCGTCACTCTCCTTGGCTGCTACATTGCTCTCCCGACACAATCTCTGCCTTCTCTGTTTCTCTGTACTCAATGCCCCTCAGCTGCTCTACCAATCATTGATTCTATCTCTCTTAGCAAACCTTGCTCTGGAGAATAGAATGACTGATCATCTGGTGTACTGTCCAAGTGACCCTCAAGCCTCCTCTTATACTTTTCCTGTTGACATCTCAATGGCCGAGATTATGTCCCTAATCAACGTCTAAGATTAAATCTTGCTTGATCCATGTCTTTTGGACCACTCTAACACAAATTCATATTAATACACATTAATATTTTATTTTCCCTAAGTTTA
>APFE031484758.1:63804-116547 GCA_000404065.3 Pinus taeda | reverse complement strand
TGTAGGATTGATCTAAAGATCATCTGATTCTGATAAGTATTCATGGAGTTATGAATTTATTTGTGTTATAAGACAATTCGTCAAGGTCAGCCATCAACCAAATAAACCCCACATGTGCTCAGTGTTTTAGTATAGAAGGAGATGGCTTGAGAGTCATTCTACTTACACTTCTATCGACAATTTCATTACATTTTAGTTAACTTAGGGGGTCTTGTGTTTTCAAGGAAGTTGGATTCCTATGTATGTAATTATTAATGTTTTGAATGATTAGAATAGGAATTAGTTAGATGTTGGGAGGATATTTGTAAATGCTCTCGAATGTAGGAGAACATGAGTGATGATGAGTGATGATGAGAGAGTTGGAAATCAATTAGAAGTCTTAGACTAGAAAGTGGTGTCATGATTTGTGGAGCTAGAGAGGATTCTTAGGGATTAACTGGATTTAAAAGTGGACTTAGAGGATATTCAAGGTTTAGCTCAGCAGATTAAGGATTTGAATCAAAATTGGTTAAACAGAACTTTTTGTATAAATGTAAGCCTAAAAAGCATAATAGTCAGGTAGAAAGATAGAGAGTTAGTCAGTCAATTAGTTAAAGTTAGAATTAGATTGTAAGCGTACGGGCAGGAAAAAAAAGGCCACTGATATAGAAGATCAGGCCAAGGAAGAATTCTTGTGTAAATGTTTGTTTATTAATACCAATAACTTGATTCTGAGTTTGTGTGATGTGTATTTGAATTATAAGTTGTGTGTGAACTTGAGTAATTATGCGTAACATAGGTTGCATGTGTACAAAGCCAGAGAAGAGGTGCAGAGAGGAGTGTTATGGCTTTCTACTCAGACATTACAAGAGGAAGCCTTTAATGTTACAGCGAAGGTGAAGGAAGCGTAAAGGCGCGAGTGGAGATCGAGTTTAGAACCAATGAAGATTGTCAGGTGGGAGCAAATACACTGGCAGAAAGCCGAATGAGCTGTTACACAGTAAGAAACAGAAGAACGTCGTAGTGAAGCATAGTCATTGGATCAATCAGATCAACGAACGAGAGCGAGGGAGATAGACGGCTAAGATTAAGTCGCACAGAATAAGTCAAGAAGATGGACGACAGAGATTAAACCCACGTGCTAGAATAGAATGCAGTGATCTTGCAAAGGGTAAGCAATTTCTCGCGCGGCCTAAAGGTAGTAAATGGTATTTTAGAATTCTACGTGATTAGCCTTAACGATTGACACGAAGCACACGAAGGAAAGAGAAAACCACTTGTCTCGCATGCCTTCATTCTGATATCGGACGTGCTTAATTCTACGCGAGATTGCGTGATAACTATTGGATCAAGCGGGATTGATCAATGGTGAAGATCAACCAAGCTTGTTGGCGATCGGGTGACGCGACAACCATTGGATCTGGCGGAGCAGATCAATGACAGAGATTGTCCGAGGATAGTTAATGATTGAGTGACGCGATAACCGTTGGATCGAGGAATGTGATTGACAACGGAGATTTAACGCGCTAAGGAGAGCATCGAAATATGTGCAAAAGGTTGAAGAATGGTGGAAAGGTAAGGTTTAAGTGTGTTTATGAGATATTTCTATTATACGGGAATTATAATAGAAATAAGCGGGATTAATGTATTTCGGGGTAAGTTAAGGATTAACCAAAATTTATGAAGGGTTGTGTAAAGTTCTGCTGAAAGGTTTATTAAAGTCCAAACTTCAGATAGTTAGACGAAATATTTGCGCTTAAGAACTTAAACTTTGATAAAGTGGATTTTCATCAGATGTTATATTTCCGCTGGTTAGAACATTGGGTTAAGAGAATTTATCCTAAGTATTGAATTTTAGAATTCCTGGGACACGTGTAGATGACATGCAATCTATAATTGCATACTATGGGTATATGCGGCTTAGGCTACACCATTGCGGTATATGCAACTTAGGCTGGTGTCAATGGGTGCATCATGGTGCAACACGGTGGGGTGCAACATGTTGTAGCACAATGAGGTGCAGCATGATGACAAGATGCAACACAATGATAGGCGAAGGAGTCACCTTGGAGAATCAGTTGAAGCAACATGTCTTCAACTGATCTCATGTATTATCTTCTTAGAGATGATCTATTCTCTTATCTAGATAAGTTTAAGTGTTGACTGCTGTTATAAATGTACTATCTTTCTCTCTCTCTCTCTCTGCTGAACTATTGAAGAACATATAAGAAGAATTGATCAAGGGCTTCCCCACATTAGGTCTTGTCCTTGGCTAGCGCCACATCTGTGTCCTTTTATCTTGGCTTGTCTTCTGCGATTTATGTTTATGTTCTATTTGCAGTTTACTTTAATGCTGATGTGATTGCTAATCTGGAAAAGGTATTGAGCTAACTGTGAAAATTGAAATAAATTGCTTTAAGCATAGGACATACCTAAAATTAACATTTTAACTTTCTTTTAGTTGCATCAACTTCCAGGGCAACATATCCAGGCTCGACCCAGATATGTGGACAAGGGATGGGGGTTGTGCTAGTGCCTTGTGGACCTAGAGAAGGAAAAATGTGAAATAGGACTTGTAATGCGTGGAGGGGAGTGAAAATTGTTAAACGGGAAAACGGGACCACACTACCAAAATCAAGTTTTCCCAGGTAATGCCCTTCCTAATGCCGTAGGTCAATAGGAGAGATATTAGGGGACTAGGATTGAAGGTTAAGCCCCCATTTAACGTGAGAGAACAAAACGTCAGTCAAAGCCCTTCCTTCTTCCAAGTCACCCAATTATCCATGCCCAAAATGCCCAAATGGAAAACAAGCATAAGCACTTGATGGCACAGTGAAAAACATACCTTTTGGATTAGATTGCCCATGTTCTAACAAATGCTCTTGACAAATGGTTGAGAAAACATACAACTGATGCAGGGAGCAGAGATAAATTGGCACATCACATTGACTACAAGGTGGCTCTCAGGCGCTGCTGGCTGGAAGAAGATGACTAGGAGAATAACTCTTCTAGGGGCCCCCATTTTTGGTGGGTGTAAGAAATCCTACATTGGAATCCTATTGCAACAAATGGTATTATTTCTCCTAATTGTTAATTAATTTAACAATTTATCTGCTAATGCAAATATAAAAATAAACACACTGCAACCTTCACAAAAATTAAGGCACTTATTTTTGGACAAAAATCCCTAGAAAAACCCAACTTGGGAAAACTGGTGCAACAACTGAGGGTTTTATTATTATGCAGCACTGAGAAATTCTGAGTATAATTGGATGTTGAAATGTTGCAATCTTGCAGAGAAAAATACTAGCAAAAATCTAATGAGAAATTTACTCACTCCACAAGCAAACCCTAACACAACTTGCCTTCAAAAACTCGACCCTCTGACCCTCTGCATCATCCTCTGCGCTGCTCTGCGCAATGTACTTGACGTCAAGCCTCTCACTGGTCTCTGATGAAGTCGTTGTTCCCTCTGCTGGCTGGAAAAATGCTTCCCTGACACTCTGGAACTCCTTTCCGGCCTCTAGAACTAAAGACGTCTTTCCCTCTCAGCAAATCGAACTTTCCTCTAGAAGCTACTCTGTAGCCTTTGCATCAAGTTCTTTGTGGCTCTTCTGCCTCTTTGCAAATGCACTCACTGGATCTGGAATACTTCGTCCAGCCGCTCGGTCTCTGCCCCTCTCACACTGCTTCCATCTCTAGCCCTCTCCAAAAATTGACTACTGCTACTCTGGAAATCAATTTGCCAAGAAATCGAATTGCACAAGTGTGTTTTCCATCACCACATCAGCCTCGTCTTATAATCCTCTGTTGGAGCACCAACGACCAAGATTAAAACTTAATCAATGGCTAGAATCATCTCTAGATTGATCTGTGTGAGTTTCTAGATGATTCTCACCTTGACTTAATTAATACTGATTAATTAACCATATTCCCCAAGTTTAGACTTAGGAAATATTTTAAAACTGGTTAATAATCTAATTAAGTCATTTCTAGGTGGAATTTCGAGAAATGATTTTTGGGTTTTTGACATTTCATGTATTCTAGCCTCTTCACCAAATTTCATGGCTAGAACACATCCGATGCTACAAAAACTAACACTCCCTCTTAGCGAGGAATGTGTTCTAGTGCTGCACTCCTTGCTGCAACACCCTATCTCTGCATCATCTCCTGTCACATTGTTGATGTTTGGCCATTCTGCCCACCAACCATTGCGCAACTCTGATATACATTGCATTTGTGGTGCTGCTGACATTGCCATACGACTGGCAACGTTGCCTCTGCACTGCAACTCCCTCTCATCTGTTGTTGTTGCCACTACAACATTTGCAACTGAAAAGCATCCAAAATACTGAATCAACTATGATCAGTATGATACATATGTCTCCTGTGTCTTTCACTGGGACTAACATCTGCACTGTCATTGAAGGATCCACGCTGATTCTGACTTTGCACTGTTCCAGTTACACTACTGCCAACTTTGCACTGCACTCCCCAACATTTGGTTGCTACTAGTCTCTACAACTATCCCTCGGTCTCTGAATACATCAATTACGACGAAATATTGTGGGCTCTTGTAGCAAGGTATTGATCCATGAGGTGGACTCCTCAGGGACCCTGCTCAGTGTGCACATTGGAGTTTCATACTCCTCTTGGATCTGATGCCCCACTATCTCCTTTCAATCCTAGTCCCTGGGTTGGACCCTCCCTTACTTTGCAACTCGCACTTCCTCCGACACTTATTCACGACAATTGGAAGTTGAACTGTTGCCCAAATTTGCATTTTGGCTAACTTGCACAACCTCCTCAGGAAATCTCGTATGATCAATCCAGCAAAGCTGCAAAATCTATGAAACTCAAAAATGGAGAAAATAAACCCAAAAATCTCCGTCTTTCTCGCTTCTCGGCTGCTGGATCTGCGATTCTCACTTCCTTTTGGAGTGAGAAGATTTGCTAACAACTACTGCCAATCTGCAACTGGAAAAATTAGATCTCTAAAACTCCAGATCCCATGAGAGAAATTTTTCCCCTCTTGTGTGTGCTTTTATCTTCCACCCGACGTTGGGTTTGTTGTTGTAAAATCCTCTACATCCAGCTAGAGATCTGCTCGACGAAATGACTGAGATTCTCCCTATTCCTCTGGGATCACTCAATCTTGAAGGATTGAATTCTTAGAAAAATTAAACCTCCTCAAGCAATTTGGCATCCTAACAAAAGGTTGCACCGCTTTTGGGAATTTCAGCCTAGTGCCCACACTAAGCAACAAAATTCCTTCTTTCTGTCTCTGATCTCTCCAACTGATCAACTGTGCTCCGATACCATGTGAAAATTCCTACACTGGAATCTTATTGCAACAACTAGTATTATTTCTCTTAATTATTAATTAATTTAACAATTTATCTGCTACTACAAATATCAGAATATACACTCCAATCTCCACAAATGAAATTCTGCGGAAAAAGTAAAACACTGGAAACTGAGAAATGCTAGCGCACACATAAAATTAACACGATTATTTTTGGACGAAAGTCCTCGGAATAACCCAAGTTGGGAAAACTGGCAAAACTCTAGTGAGGAATTTCTTCACACCACAGGCAAGCCTCGACACAACTTGCCTTCAGAAACTCTGCCCTCTGACCCTCTGCATTAGCCTCTGTGCTTCTCTACGTAGTCTATTTGACGTCAAGCCTCTAATTTGTCTCTAATGAAGTCGTTCAGCCCTCTGCTGGCTGAAAAATGCTTCTCCGGCGCTCTGGGACTCCTTCCCAGCTTCTGGAATTAAAGATGTCTTTCCCTCTCAGCAAATTGAACTTGCCTCTAGAAGCTATTGCGCAACCCCCTGCGTCAGCTTCTCTATGGCTCTTCTAACTTTCTGCAAATGCACTTATTGGTTCTGGAATACTTCCTTTAGTCTCACTGTCTTTGCCCCTCTCACACTGCTTTGATCTCTAGCTCTCTCCGACAACTGACTGCTCTACTTAGGAAATCGATCTGCCAAGAAATCGAACTGCACAAGTGTCTTCTCTATCACCACATCGACTTTCTCTTATAATCCTTTGTTGGAGCACCATTGACCAAGATTAAAACTTAATCAATGGCTAGGATCATCTTTGGATCGATTTGTGTGAGCTTATAGATGATTTTTGCCTTGAATTAATTAATACTGATTAATTAACTATATTTCCGAAGTTTAGACTTAGGAAATATTTAAAAACTGATTTATAATCTAATTAAGTCATTTCTAGGCTAAATTTTTGTAACCCCCTCCTCCCACACTTACCCAAGTTAACCGGCCCACCGGGGTAAACATGTGATTGAAGAGTTACTATCATATGATTCAACTCCCTAAGTGCAGTTAAGGAAGTGGAATCGACGAACAAAGCACATTGCAGACCTCCCTTAGGTGCTATAGGACCCCTAAGAGCTAATCCACCACTCCAGGTGCCCAAGCCCTGAGTCAAATTGCCTTTTCACTGGAAAAGCCCTAGTTGCTCCCATGACATGGGCATGCATGCGACTGGGCCTTCCAATCGCTCCCACCTGCAAGGGAGAGATTATAGTTTTTTTCAGTCAGTTCTGTGCCAGAGACTGTGATATTTAAGCTACTTTTTGAGGGCTAGTCTCCAAACCACTGCCTAGAACTTGACGAAACTTTCCAAGACAATAAATGACACCAAGACAAATCCTCTAACACAAAACTTAATCAAGGACTTGACCTAGCCAAGCCCAATCGTGACATACATTTTGTCGAACACATCATGAACTAGTAATCTACAGGTCATAATAACAGATCTAAGCATAGGGGTTTCATATTTATCTGTGAATCGCTAAGAAGCATTGATGCCTTATCACATTAGCTGCATTATCATCTATTAGTCATAAATTCATGGTTCATTCATTTACAAATCAAAACATGAGGAGAGCCATGCATCATCATTGTCATAAAACGTACTCATAACCAATATATAAACAATAGAAATAATATGGATACAACAACCATAAATACCACATATGAATCAATACATTTGCACATGAAATACCAAGGAGAAGGAACTCTTATTAATGAGTGCATAAGCTAACCCGGTATGGGCCTACCACGTTCCACCCGACCATAGATTGGCTGAGCCAAATCTCTCTTCAGCCAATCACCCTTGTGCCATATTGCAAGCATGAATGTGGGACTTATAACCAAAATCAGCCAGGGCTTCCCGAGGCTAAACCACCTCACCCTCATCAATAGAACAAGCTTTACTGTAATCCTCTTCAGATCACTAGGTATTAAACAATAAACATACAATACTAGGCTGTACTGTAATCCCCACCAGATCACTAGGCCATAAACAATAAATATAGAATAGTAGGCTTTACGGTAATCCCCAACAGATCACTAGGCCATAAATAAGCATGGATGCCACCAAATTTCTCCACCTACACTACCAGAAATTTGCCTGTCTCCTAGTCTTTGGGCTTTACTGCAATTCATAGTCTGATTCAGGGATCACTAGGCCATAATCGAGACACCACCCTCCGGGATTTACCATATATCTCGCCATTCACCGACAAGGATTCCTAGGCTTGATCAAGGGAAACCACCTGTAGGCTTTACTGTATATCCCGCCATTCACTGGTCGAGGATTCTAGGCATATCGAGGCACACAATACCTGGTTTTATTGCAACCCATAGTCCGGTTCAGGGGTCACTAGGGCAGTGGCTTTACCGCAATCCATAGTCCGGTTCAGGGATCACTAGGCTATGTGTTCTTTCATTCAGAGATCCACCTCGCTCAACTTCGAATCCATTCGACAATCCAACTCAACAAAAACATGAGAACCCCGTCACACCATGACTATTCAGAAATGGAAAGGCAAGGCTGAAGAACATTGTCACACGTAGAAAAACCTTTGCCCATGACAACGAGAGAACCAAGAACCACATGCATAACCATGCATGCCAAATCTAGCTAGGAAATCACACATGCAAATCGATACCTGCAAATAATCTCTCTGTAGCTGCTTGATCCTGCTCTTTCTTGATTGATCTTTTGCTTCCTCTTTGCCTTTCTTGATCTAATGCTGAAGTGCTCCAAGAAAACTCTAAGTGTCGAAGAGCGTGAGAGAGAGAGAATAGAGAGAGAGCTCCAGAATTGAACTGACAAAAGCCTGAGCAAAAGCTTGCCAATTGATCCTCATAAGCCTTTTTATTAACGAGGCTTGTATTTTCTTCAATTTTCCATTATTTTCCTTTATTTTCCTCCTCACATGCAACCTATGACCTTTTACCTTCCTTTTCTCCTATTTTCCATTTTTTTCATAAATAAATTGCAAAAATTGCCATTTTGCCTTTCCAAAGCCTTTGCCAATTTCCTTAGCGATAATAACCAAAATGAAGACCTGTTAGGATGTTTTGCTCACCATTCAGCGTGGATTCTGGAATACATGTCCCATGACCTTGGTCTTATATTTTTTTTACATGAATTTTTAACTAGTGTTGTTATGATTTCCATAAACGATTTTTGCGTTTGGGAGATCTCCTGTATTTTAGCCTCTCCACCAAATTTCGTGGCTAGAACACATCCGATGCTACCAAGCTGCATGGAGATCCAAAAGGAGGAAGCTAAGGCTTTGTGCACTCTTCTGATTTCACGAGTCAACTTGTCACAAGGAAATCCGACATTGGGTAACCCAATTTGATTTCGCAAGTTGATGTTTATTGATTTCCCCTAATCTTAGAATAAGAAGACATAAAAGAGAAAGGGTCCTTGATTCATCTGCTTCAACCAACAAGCCGTCGGAACTTGCTGGAGGTTTGTTCCTAAATTCAATAAGTTTGTTTCTCTTTGCAAGAAAATGAAATCTAACTAATAACAATAAATAAAATGTATCTCTAAAGAAAAAAAAATATAATTAGTCTAATCTAAGAACAAGAAAAGAAATTTATATAGGTTGGAATTAGACTATTTAAATGGAAAGAAAGTAAAACTAAACTAGATTTGCATGCGTGATTATTGTACTCTAGGTTACTTTTAGATCCAATTACAAAAGCAAACCATAGAAATGGAAAATGACAAGAAGAACCCCAAATGGGGAGGTGGGATGCTTAGGGGAAATCTCCTAACTCCCAAGAAAGGTTACAATGCTTGATGAGATCCTTTGTGAATAAGGGATTGCGATCAAGAGAAGTAGAGATCCCCTATAACTTATAAGTAAAGGTATGAAGAATGATTGAAAGAGTTACAAATGGATTCCCTTGAAAATCAAAGGGAAGAGGAAGCTCTTGAAGAGTTTCACTTGTTTTACAAGGTAGGAGGTTGTGGGTCTTCTTTGGGTGCTCCAAATCTTTATTGTTGACGAAAATCCGTCTGCATCTGCCCTTGTAAAAGCAAGGAATTACTAAACCCATAAAAAATGAGCTTAGAATATGGTAAAAAGGAGATAAAAAACTCTAAAACTACTAGTTCCTACTCTAAAACTTCTATGATTAAAGCTAAGTTCCTACTCTATTTAGCCAAGGAAAGAACAAAGAAACTTGGTCTTTTCTTAGATAAATCTACTGCTGCTGGGACAACAATCCAAAATAAAGCCTTAGATGCTACATGTAGTAGGTTTAAAGCATAAAAAAGGTAACAAAGGAGTATTTGATATTCAAATGAGGAAGGAAAGAAGAGTTTTGGGGATCCTTGAAGCCCTCTTGAGATCTTTTTAGAAGCCCTTTGGAAATCTCTTGGTGTGGTGTGACTAGTACTTTGCAAGTGGCTTGAAGATGGTTGATTCAACCGAGAATGTCCCTAACTCCAAGCTAGAGAGTAACCTGTATCACACTAAAAGAGATCTTGCAAAACAACATTAGTGGCTTAGGTGGTGACTTACAAAATGAAAAGACTAAATATGCGATTCAACTGAGAATTTGCATGTAATAATAAAGCCTAGAATGTAAGCCACCCAAGAAGGCAATAAGCACTAATAGCCTTCTTCTTGGACAACACTACCCCTATTAGGGCCTAAGCTACAAGGTTGAGAGCAATTGAAATTATACGCAAATACAAGTTACGTCCAAAATGTTCAAGCCCATGACACCATCAATGTCCTCCAAAGTCTTTGTTTATTGACATGAGACAATTAGAATATGATAGCATTTCCTCAAGCTCAAGCTTCCAACCCTGGTGAGCAATGGGAGAAGAGGTTACATTTATAGGAAATTGGGAGCAAATTCCAATGAAAGAGAGAGCCAACAAGTGTCAAAGATGAAGATGATCCCAAGGCAAACAAATTCTCCAAGTTGGCAACAAGCTGTTGGTGATTCACCTCCAATGGACATGCATATTGGTTGTGAGGGAGGAACATAGATCCTCTAGACTGATGCATATGATGAGGGCTACGATGTGTGCTATGAGGAAGAGTGAAGGGGGAGATATCTCCCTCTGAACTTGTCCTTCAATCAGTTGTCAATCTGTGACAAGAATGGCTATCAAACAAGTTGCTGCGTGTGATCAAAGAAGGTAGCGTAATCTCTTCTAGAGGGGCAATATATGGCAACTGGCTTCCATGTGTGGAAAAAAGGGAATTATCCCCCATTTGATAGTAACCTAAGGCAAGTAAACTCAATTGAAAATTGTGGAACTTGACCCCCTCATTTAACTGATCTCGACACTCATTTATGGGATTTGGATCGCTTAATAGGTTGTAGCAAATAACAATTCATCCCTCCACATGGTAGTCAACTCGACCCACTTATGTGGCCCATAACTGATGCTTGAACTCAACGTTTGATTGCCTTGTCACTTCACTTGATTGGTTTGATGCTCCTTTGTTTAGGAACATGTTTTTAGTGTGTCCCCAATTTATTAATTTTGTATTTTCCCATTATTTTATCCTCACTTTTGAGAAAAGTGAATTTTGGTGAGGAAAAATCAATTATTTGTGCCCTAGAGTGGGTACTAGGATACTGTTGGTACTCTATGTGTAAATTTTTAGTACTCACATTGCATATAACATTTCTTAGTGCCACTTTTTTAATTATTACATACAAATTAATTAAAAATTCCTGTTTTGCAGGAAATTTTTAATTATAAAAAAATCCTAAAAATACCTGATGCAATTTGGTGAGACTCTGGGAAATGCTTAGCATAGTAATATACGTTGACTCTAGACTTAGAAATAAACTCAAGGGCCAACTATTAAGACACACTCCAACTTTGGAGGTTATGAGTGAAAAAAACTCGATTTGTTATTTATTGCTGAAAAGGGAAAATAATTAATCATGTGAAAAATACACTTTAGATTGTCTTCTTTACTAACTAGGTGCCAAGGGTCTAAGCCTGCTACATAAATTCAGTTCCCCTGCAGGGGCATGAAATTTGCATAGAGAAAAGAGAGAAGATAAAGAGAGAAAGGTGTCGAAATGCCTTGTTGTATTTTTGATCTTCAAAGAATTTTATAGGTGCCTTGTCCATTGGGCAATGGGGTCTTTGTTTCCTATCAAGTTCATATGAGCCGGTAACTCTGTCCATTCTTTTACAGTAGATTGTTTAGAATGTAATGTTAGTTGGTGAAGTGCATTCGGGAAATATATTACTCCATGTCCATAGAGTCAGGAGCTTGCAAAGTAGCCACCAAGTGAAGTTGTTGCGTCTACGTCAACCTAGGTAGACTATGTCAGCATAAGATTTGCTTAGTGAAGTTGTTGCATGAAAATTCATTGGGGGTTGTCACTGGTGAAGCCACCCTGTGAAATTCTGTCGGGTCGAGCTTGTGGGCCATGTCATATTGGTTTGTTGAGCATTGGTGAATTTTGTTGGGTTAAGCTTGTGGGATGTGTGAAATTGATCTGGTTGAGCATTGGTGAATTTTGTTGAGCTGAGCTTGTGGCTTGTGTGAAACTGGTTGTGTTGAGTGTTGGTGATCAATGAAGGGCTGCCTTAGTGACCAAGGATGAATTTGTAGCCCCACAAATATCTCCATGTAGCGGGATTTCCCATTTTGGAATCCCAAGTGAAGAGTTTGGTGCGACGAATGGAACTTCTTGAAAATGAAAACGTATTAGATCTCAAGCAACTAATCTAAAAAATGAAAACGTAGGAAAACATATACTTGCAACAACCAATTACATACTTACCTACATTCCAAACAAAGATCTTGAAAATTAAAAGCCTGCAAGATGAGATTAGATTACAATAGGGCCTTCTTAAACAAGAGTCATAAATCCAACATTAGAAACTTAATTCTTGCGTTGAAGTGGTGCAGAAAAGTGAACATCTCCCCACTTGCTGCAGTTGAGGTGTGATACAAGAAAAAATGAACGTGGAATTCCTTCGCTAAGCTTGGTTGCTGAACCTTAGAGTATGTGGGCTAACTCCAATAATTCTTGTGACCCTTTATTACCCACCAAAATGGGTAACACATACGAGGAAACTTTTTCTCCTATCTTGGATGGCCAACCAATCAGCTAATAATTCTACAAATTTGGTCATTGATGATGATATACCAGTTTTATCTGCCATGTGCATTAATCATGCACCGCTCACCATCTGACAGTTCTCTTGGATGAAGGTGGCCTAGCCCTCAACAGGTACTTTGACCATTTTGCAATCAAGTTATTTTACTTAATGTCTTGGGATTTTTAACACGAATAAAGTATTTGGATGATTAACCCTAGTCTAGTGGGACCTCCTCAGATGCTAGAACGTTGAGCTTCTCTTGCTTAGTATTGAGGACTCTCGATGACATACTAGTGGACCTAGCACGCCTCATTGCAGGCCTTGACACTGCATGATCAACATCGATTGGTCTAGAGCCTAGATGCAGATGGTTATCCACCAGGATGATTGTGGAGGGCTTGTTGCACCTGATGGAGCCCTAATGTTGGAGAGAGAGTACACTACTTTGTTTACTTGGCACCCATAGAGATGACGCAAGGCACCCACAATTGGATTTTGGACACATGGGGATGCTTTGAGATTTGATTTGAGGAGCCACTGTCAAGTTGAGGTTGATCATGATGCTTGGTGGCTCATTTAGCCCTTCTAATGCACTTTTGGAGCATTTTGAGACCTAAAAGCACATGACGTCGTGCTTTCTAGAGGCTTACGACTCACATGTGTGGGAATTATTGGTATATTTTATTGTTGAGCTAGTGGGTTGGTTAGTAATGCAATTTTACTCTATGTCTACTCAAAACCAAACTTTTTTGGGGCTTTTATTGGATTGTTAGAGGTGATAAAACTCATATAAAGAGAGGATCACTTCTTTCATTTGTCATCATCACACTTGTGGGTTTCAATTGCAACAGAAGATCTTGACTTACCCTTGTTGTACTTCTTTGCTTGAGGAGATGTAATCTTATGTGGATTTTGGCCATTGGACACTAGTTTTTGTTGTGGAGATGTCTTTTTGGGATTGAAAGAAGGCATGTTCTTGCAAAAATTGTGAGTATTATGTTGCACCTCTTTTGTTTTACATATAATGGAATATTGCAAGGGAAATATTTATTGGAAATTCTTGGTAATGATTGCATGTTAAATCCATTATCCTTGAACTCCGTAAAAGTCCTCCTAGTGAGCCTTTTTTGAGTTAATATCTCCCCTCATAAAACGATATTTAGGGTTAGAAAGTGAAAACTAGGATTTCCCCCTTACTCCCCTCAAAGATTTGATATCTCCATGGTTAGAGTTCCTAAGACTCCATCACCCAAGTAGGGAAAAGGCACTAGGATTCCACTTGATGATCAAAACCTTGGAAATTTTACCTTCTACCTCTCTCTCTTATCTATTCAGCCCTTCAAGGCAAGCTTCTAGGGCTAGGGCAAGGGCCGAATTGAGCTAGGGCTTTCCTCCAGGCAACATCGGAGTTCACTTGGCTTATTTCCGCCTTATTTGACCTTGTCAATTCAAAATCTTGCCTTTTCCTTGGTGGAAATTGCTACATGTTGACATCTTCAACTCTTGGTAATTTAGGGCCTCTTGAAACCCTACTTCATAAAAAAGGATTCAACTTAAGGCTTATTGGAGGTTTGGCATTCCATTTTGTTGATCATATCCTTCAAGAAAACCTTTTCCTTGTGCTTGTATGCCTAGATGCATCATTGTTGAATCATATCTTGAAACCCTAGGCTTCAAGTGATATCCTCTAGGCTTCTGCATTGGTATGTTGTTCCTTTACATAAAGAATTGTTCCCTAATTCATGTGAGATGTTCCTTGATTAAGCCTCTCCTACATCACCTTGATCCAATTGGCTTAGAATAAATTTAGGTTATAGATATTAGGAAGCCTCTCGTTTGGTGAAATTCCACTAAAAAGCAAGAGGTGGAGTGCTAAGGTGATAATGGTAGCCACCTCATCGTTGTGACTTTAGCCTAGTTCTTGCATTGTGAGGCCTCTCACAATGCTTACTAGATTTTCTAGCAACATCCGCTACAAATAAGCAACTCCTTCCTTCATGACCCTTTGGATCTAGAGGACATCACTTGGTCGAGCATGGATAGGCCTCACCTACATACTCTTCCTCCCCTTTTGATCAATAGAGGATCAACTCAGAGCCCTCCAAGCCAAGAGAAGACTAACATCACACCCATGAATATCTTCCTCGACGTTGACCTCACCAAATCTTTGTAGGTGGTGTTGAAGTTGTCTAGGGACTGGGTCATAGTTGCACAAAAGGAAGGGAAGTGGGTGGTAATCCAGGATCTCAAACCCATTATCCATGATTCAACTCCTCTAATTTACTCTCACCCTTGGACCAAATCACTGTATCTCTCAGTTGGGGAACGTGTTAGGGGGAGTTGGCCCACCATATCCTGTAGTTGCTGAAATTGTAATGGGCATTTTGGTCTCCACCAGGCATGCTTTGTGACGTGATTGGGTCTCATTACATCCTTTTCCTCACAAAGATGCATGCAAGCCCCATGTGGACACCACCCACAATTTATGGGCTTCATTGGGTATGGGCTTACTGACAAGAGACAAGATCCAATATTGTCAAAGGATATTGGGGGGGGGGGGTGCGGAGAGGGGTGTTGCTTATCTCATATGGATTTTCTCTACAACAGGGTCACTTTGTTGTCATTTGATGAGCATGCTAGATTTCTGTGGGTTTGAATCTATTAACACAACTTCTGTTCAACTTCATCACATTTTGCACTTCACATGGAATTTGAGGGTGATCCTTACCTTGACCTTTATGCATGTATCTCTCACTACTCCACCCTTGGCGATGCCATTCTTCGAGGTGAGTTCAATGCTCATGCCTGAAACCTCCTCCAAGTTGCCCTACTTTACAGACCAGAGGATGTGCTTTGCTTCCATGCGTTGGGACCAAAATCAGTGAACTTTCACAGGAGTTCATAGGACATTGATGGGCCTCCCATAGGTTATGAGAGACATCATTTGCAGCTAGGTGAATCCCATGGCTTATTGTTCTTAGCCAACCAAGATCCTCTTCCACATATTCAACACTCCTCAATCTCTCATCTTCCCTTGGTTGGCCATCCTTCCTCACCTTCTCCCTGTCTAACTCCTTTCCATCTCTCTCTTCCCCCTAGTCCACCCCATGAACCCCTCGCACAACCTTTCTCTTTGATAGAGTGTATGTTAGCTCCTACACTACCCACCTCGAGGAGTTGCTTCCTTTGATTCCTACTTAAGATCACTAGGCACAACCATAGCCAAATACAAGATGCTTTCCATTGTCCTCGTGGAGGTTGCCCTTGATTCCTAACCCTACTCTATTCTTCAACACACTTGTAAACCTCCTCATGGCTCCTATCCCATGAACTGCTGGTTCAACAGTGAGTGTAAAATTGTAAATACCTTCACAAATAGCTTCGTCTCAACCTCATGCATGACCCATCTTCCTCCCCTTACCTCTGCAAAACTGACCATCAAGTCCACTATAATAAGAGAATCTCCCCCGCCCCCCTCCCTGTAGGAGACAAGAACTTTGTGAGGCCCTTTGCCACTTACTGAAAGCCTTTTGGAATACTCTTTTTTCCTAGATACCACACCATCCTGCTTGACCTTGACTCCTAGTCCTTGTTCTCCACACAACCTCCCTTTATGACATTCTTGGCCAAACCCCTTGTATCATGTTCAGATTATGGATCTCTAATGCCCTTGAGGAACACAAGTTTCTGAAACATGGGTTTTGTTCCTCTCATGGAGTAGATAACTTTGGACATAATGTATATAAAAAATAATGGAACACTTCACCTATTATGCCCCTAGAAAGATGTACATCCTTGTTGACTGACTTTGACCAACGATATCTTGAGAATGCCTCCTCCAAATGGAAATGTTCCATGAGGCATGTCATCCTGTCATTCATTTTTGCAATCTGGCACCCCATTGACTTTTAGGCTTTCAGGACTACTTTGCTTTGGTAAGCATGAACTACCTTGGGAAATGTGAAAAATTTGCTGACTATAAGACTACCATGTCTGAGAAACATCTGATGTATATGACAGCAAAGCGAAGGCCATCTATAGACGTTATGGACTCATAACCATGTGAAAAGACATAGGTGCACCCAACATTGGATGGACTGTTCCCTAATGTAGTGATCACCCATACATAAGCAAGACTCACATAAAACCATACGTTCTCATATATGCCCATGCAAGGTCCTCAAATCGTATACAAGACAAAAGGTACCCTAAATGAACTAACAGGGACTAGCCATGGTCTGACCAAAACTAGATTGACTCAATACAACACAAGGTCTAGGATGGCTATAGGGTCTCACATGGTTGTTACATGTCTTTTTATTTGTGACCTTGGGCTTAAAAAGGTGTTTAGGAATGTTGCAATGGGTACAGATACGGCCCTGCTGAAAGAAGATTAATAGGCCATAAAATTGACAGTGGGCTCATTTAAACAGTATCTTCTTATAATCCATAGTTTAATTTTGGATGGCAACAACGACCACAATGTCCATACCATCTTAAGGACTCTCTCTTATCTCAAGTTTAGATATTTGAGAAAATAAAAAAAAAGTTTTTGTTTTTTTTAGGTTCATTAATGTTTGCTGATATTTTCCACATATTTTCCAATATATTGAGTTTGTGACTCTCAGAGATATTTTGCTGATATTGATATTTGCAACATTGGTTTTGGAATTTGTGGGAGTCTTCCTCTGTGCATTTCCTAGTGACCCCCTGAAAAGGGACGTGGAGAGATGTCCCTGTTGGAGTAGCCACATCGTCGGAGCATGGGAATGGGCATCCTACCATTGGGAACATGTCCCTCTTTAACACTGGGTGTGCAAATGTACAATTTCATTTACAACTTGGAGTTGTGGATGCATTATACTTTAAGGATTTCAATTAGTGTGCTAGTTTCAGTGTTTTGTTTTAGTGATATTAAATTCAGATACATGGAATGCGGGAACTGCTTTTTAATTCAGTTTTAATTTATAAATACAAATTGAGCAGTTTGTTTCATTTCTTCATTCAAAGACTTGTTGAAATTGATTATTCTCTATATAAGAATATTCAGCGACTCTCTGTCCTGGTTCAATTAGCTCGGTATTTTGTTCCAGGTGCTGGAGCTTCTTGATGTGATTCAATTTCGGCCTCCTGAAACTAGCATCAACTTTCCACAACCAGTACTGAAATTTAAGGATGATTTATTGGTAAGATTCTAATGGAATTTTAGTGAAAAGAACAAACAGACACATTGCCTTTTTAATATTTCATATGGTCAATTTTGATACCTTGATGGACATCTATAGGTTGACGAGACACTAGGAAATTCGGCAGTAGTAGAGAAGGGTGGAGTTTATTACTATTCAGAGAGAGGCTATCGGTTGATTGATCTTGCTGCTTTTCGGGATAAGCTATGGCAGGTTAGTAAGTTGTTTCTTATTTTGATAAATGATCAATAGGTAATCTATTGATTATTGTTATTGGGTCATGTGTAACCAAGATATGGCTGGTAGATATTTTATCTTTGTTCACGATGTCTCCCATTCATATTGATCTGAGTGTAAAAAATTCATTTTGCTTCTTAGGAATATAGGCGGATAGAAGCCCAAACAGATGCTGTTATCCATGAAAGAAGGTTGGTTGAATTAAAGAATATTGTTCAGCAGTTGTTAAGATGGGGTTGGAAATACAATAAAAATCTTGAGGAACATGCAGCTCAGTTGCATATGTTAGTTGGCTGGTCACAGCTTGTGGAGGTAAATCCTTAGGTCTTTGTATTTTTCTCTATGATTAATATTCCCATTTCTGTTTAAATCATCTCCCCCATTACTTTACTTCAGATTAACAGTTATTTGAGCTAAGTGGAAATGGCTTTTATCAATAACGCAGATTTGCACCTAGCCATTCAATTATTTACTTGTTTGAATGAATGCTATTTATGTTCTGTCTTATAATTTGGAGATTCTTATGTTTGGTGCCATTTCTATCTTGTGTTACTCTACACGCTTATTCAAGGCCTGGGATATGCCTTATCACAGATCAGCTAATTCCAACATTGAGATATCATTTTTCTTTGGACATTTATAAGATATTTATTGCTATTAGCTTAGTAATTGTAACATTCAGCCATAATATGAGAAAATCTATTCGTTTATTCAATTTGATAAATTCAATAGTAGTGAAATGTTTTTATAACAAACTTTTGACTCTTATTTGTTTAATATAATTTATTCAAATCCTAAATCCCCAACAATGCCAATAAATATGCTAGAGTTAGTGTTGCGTATGGATATGCTTCTAGATATGCTCATTGATATCCCTGTTGCCTGGTATGAACATAAATATATAAAATAATATAGCTAAAATAAATAAATGGTTCATAATTAAATAATAATTAATTAATGATTAATGAAGAGACATGTGAAAGTGTTATATTTTTGGGGTAAGCTTGGACAGGTACTTCTGCATTGGCAGTGCCTAGCATGTGGAAGTGTCAGAGCAACACTCTCTAGATGGTGACTTTATGAAATGATTTTATGAAGTGCTTTTTATGTTAATGACTTTATAAAGTGATTTTATAAAGTACTTTTATAATTAATGATTATAAAATGAAAGTGACTTTGTATTATAAAGTTGGGTCACTTAAGTGATTTAAGTGATCCCAACGAGATATTAAGTCATGTCTGTTGATCTTGTGGACCAATATCTAATCTTGACCATTCAAGATATTAGAGTTAGTTATAACCGTTTTAATCAGACATAAAAAGAGATTTTGGGGAGTGAAGAGGCACATTTTTGGAGAGCTGAAGGAGAAGAGGATCAACAAGAGGGAAGGCACATTTTTAAGAGATATTTTGGAGAGTGGAAGGAGAAGAGGGTCAACAAGAGGGAAGGCACATTTCTCAAGGGAAGAAAGGGGCATGCATTCCAAAAGGAGGACAACATTATTGGTAGATTGTACAACGAGTTTTCCACAGGCTGTGCAATGGTTTTGAAGGCTGTACAATACCGTACAAAAATTTATGACTCAACAAGGTGCAGGGTCATATAGGCCGGAACAAGGAGGTACAGGGTCATATAGGCCATACACAGTGCTGGGCACAAAAAATGAGGACAATATAATGCATTTATTGCTGTTGTAAACCAAGAATTTTTTCGGTGAGCTCATTAATAAAATTTTTCTCTTGACTGGTTTTCCCTTCAGGGTTTTTAAGGGGGCTTTGCCTAGAAATATCACGTGTCAAATATATATGATAAATGTGTGTCTACTGTTCATTGCGGTTGTGCACTTTCAAATTTGTTAGCTCAATGTATTTCTGCTCTTAAATTTGAAATTTGAGTGCTAAGCTAGTTTCCTTGCATTAATCTGTGTTAAGTAATTTATTGAGGGTTGAAATCAAGATTTGGGTGAAGCAAAATTTTCAACATGGTATCAGAGCTAGGGCTTTGACGTTTAGTGGACAAATTTTGGCACAGGGATATTACAGGTGTTCTGTTTGGAAAGTGAAGGGAAGAGTACTGTTTGTCAGTTGGGTAGGTCATGGCTGTTGGGTTGAGGTTTGAGGATCGGTTGGATGGGGCAAATGGTTTTAGTCCTTGGAGAAATTGTATAGTTTTGTTGCTGGATGAACAAGAGTTGTGGGACATTGTTGAGAAGTTTGTAGTTGTTCCTACAAACCCAATACTTTAGAAGAATACATGTAGAAGAATGTTAAAGCTAAGAGGATTCTTTTTGATTCCATTAAAGACCATGTCATTCCTCATGTTACAAGTAAGGCTAATGTTTTTGATATGTGGGGAGCCTTAACTAAGTTATAGAAAAGTTCCAATGATAATAGAAAGATGGTATTACGAACTGAGAAGTACCAAGATGTCTGAAAATGACACAATTGCATCATACCTCACAAGATCATACAAATTAGAAATGAGTTGGTAGTAGTGGGGGAAACTATTAAAAATTTAGAGTTGGTGAGATCAACCTTGAGTGGTTTTCAAGAAATGGGATGCCTTTGTTGATAGGATTGTTGCATGGGAAAATCTTCCCATTTGGGAGGATTTTGGGATGATTCCATACAAGAAGAGACAAGGAGAGGTTCCAAAAATACAAGCGAACATGACAGAGTTGATGAGTAGAATGTTGCTCTTATTGGAAAGGGAAAAGGTAAGGTTAAGGAAAGTAGGGGATCTACTTTTGAGAAGGACATGGGCAAAGTGAAATGCTTTGCATGTCACAAGATTAGTCACCATGCAAGCCAGTGTCCATACAAGAAGAAGAAGAAGAAAGAGACTAAAGTAGTAGTAGCAACATCAATTGAGATTGATGGCTTTGCTAAGGGATTTGAGAAAGAGTTTTCTCTTTTTCACTTGTATTTTAGGCAGTGTTATTGCTATGTATGAGGACAATGGATTATGGCTATTGGATAGTGGAGCATCTAGACACCTGACGGGGATGAGGTCAATGTTTCACAATGTTTCAAAGACATACTCAGATTGTAGTGTGACTTGTGGGACTAGTACCACACGTGTAGTAAAGGGGGTTGGATGTGTGGGATTCTAGCTAGAGTCATGAGGGTTTATGGAGGTGGTGGGTGCATTGTTTGTTCCAAGGATGATGGTAAACTTGCTCTCAATATCAACTTTGGAAGATGTTGGATATAGTGTTTTGTTCTAGCATGGACATGTGCTTCTATGTCTAGAGGGAGTAACCTTGGATGTAAGAGTAGTGGTTGGCATCAGACAAGGGTAGTCTTACAATTTGCTAGGACAACATGTGGATGGATCCAAGAGGATCTTGGATTCAGTGTCAGTGACAAAGTGGTGGGTGGGAGACTTCGTCTAGATTTGTTAGTAGATTGAGTTGGTATGATATGACATTAGAGGATGAGGTGTGTTGCTGCCTTTATCCACACCTGTGAGTATCGTGGAGAAAATCTTGAACTCAACCTGGTGTGGCCTTGGGGGCAAGTCTCGAGTTAAGGCTGCCACTCAATTCTCAACTCCTCCATCTAGGCTCACTCCTAGTCAAGGCCAAGGGGGGGTGGACTCTAAAAGATATTCATGGTTCAACTAATTAGGTTAAGTTCTAGGAGTTAGTAAAGATGACCAAGATACAATCCACTATATAGAGTCAAAGTACATTCATGAGCATATACATTCAAGATAGAACCCCTTCTGGTGTTTTCTTCCCCAGTGCTCTATGAGGAGTCCTGTTCTAAATCTGCATTGTTGTATTACATGCTTCTGTCCATAGAAACCTGGGCAAATCCTGGTCATAGCATAACTTTTGCATCCCCAACTATGGATTTGTTTTTCCGCTCCACTACCTGATTTCGCTGTGGATTATATGCAATTGTCCATTCTCTTTTGATGCCTTCACACATAAATTTGTCAAGTCTTTATCAATATAGTCTCCACCATTATTTGAGTGAAGCACCTTGATCTTCTTCCCTGTTGCATTGTCCATGAGAGCCTTATATTCTCTGAAACAATCGAAGACCTCATATTTGGTCTTCAACAAGTAGATCCATGTTTTCTTGGAATAATCATCAATATAGGTGACGAAGTATTCGGAACCACTAAGAGCTCTGGTGGACATCATGCAACAAATATCTGAATGTATAAGTCCTAACACACCATCTGCTCTGCTATCACTTCTTGGGAATGCTGCCTTAGCATACTTCCCAAATACGCATCCTCTGCACATATCGTCGTGTTTTGTGCCAAGTTTTGGAACCCCTGTTACTATTTCCCTGAGCATCTTGACTGCTCCATGATGTAGATGTCCCATTCTCCTATGCCATAACTCATTCGGTTCTTTCCCACTGCTACTGTCACTGCCTATTAGTGCCATTGGAGTGTCGAGTTGTAACCTGTACAATCTATTGCTTTGAACTCCAATTTGTTTTACCCTCTTCTAGCTTGAGTGTTTGACAAACACTTTGTTCCTTACGAAGTGGATATCATATCCCTTATCTTGTAACTAGGAAACTGAAATCGAGTTCATACCCAATCCTAGTACATGCAATACATGTATAGCGCGGTGCTTGCTCCTGATTCCCTCTGAAAATCGATGGTACCTCTCCCTACTAGAGTACACTTCGTTCTGCTTCCCATCGTAATCTGGAAGTCCATCTGCTCTTCCTTGTATCTAGAGAAATATTCTTTAACCCTTGTCATATGAACTGATGCTGCACTGTGAAGTTGATCTTGATAAACAATAAAATTCGTTCTCCAATCTGGAAGACAAATCTGAAGTCTCCTGAATGTCAATTTTGTCCATGGTCATAG
Source organism: Pinus taeda (assembly GCA_000404065.3). Classification (NCBI taxonomy): domain Eukaryota; kingdom Viridiplantae; phylum Streptophyta; class Pinopsida; order Pinales; family Pinaceae; genus Pinus; species Pinus taeda. Next base: position 93,868 of record APFE031484758.1, on the reverse strand, counting down.
AAAAGACAATTTGTGTGCTATTTCTCTTTACCTGACACTGATTCTGCTGTTGCAAAACCTTCTATGTCCAAACGAAAGTTTCATCTGTGAAAATCTGAGCTACCGTTGCTCCCTCTGAACAATGAAATTCTCTCCTTTGCTTCGAGCTTCTTGACTGATCACTTATTCTATGATACCATGTGAAAATTTCATCTATTGCAAGGACTGGAAATTATTCTTCTAACTATAAATTTAATTATGCAGTTTATTTGCTACGAAAAACATTGAATAAATCACGACTGCAATTTTCACCATAAAAATACCGCGGAAAATAAAATACGCGAAAATGAGAAATTCTAGGGCACACAAGAATTGTGACACCGTTATTTTTGGACAATTGTCCCTAGAAAAACCCAATGTGGGAAAACCAGTGCAACAATTGAGGGTTTTATTATTTATTGGGCAACTCAAATTCTGAGTACAATCTGGATGTCGAAAACTAGCAATCCACAACAAGAAAATCTAGCTGAAATTATCTAAGGGAATTTCCCTTCCTCCGCAAGCAACCCGACACTCGCTTTGCCCGCGCTCATGCTGCTTTTAATCGCTTTGCCTACACTCGTGCTTCCTGCACACGCTCTGCTCACACTCGTGCTGCCCCACTTGCACTGCTCGCACTCATGTTGCCCTCACTAGGAATAACTCAACCTCTCGCTGTTGCCTCTCCGGATCTGAAAATCTTCCTATGGATCGCTGTCCCTACTGCTCACTAACACTACGCCCCTCTCTTGCTCGAACTCTACTGCTGCTAGCTCGATCTGCACAAGGAACTGTTGCTTAAGTGTATCTTCTCCATCGCCACATCGATCCCTTCTTATATCTTTCTGTTGGGACTTGAACGACCAAGATTAAATCTTAACCGATGGCTCAAATCATTTCTGGATTGATATGTGTGAGTTTCTAGAAAATTCTCACTAAACTCAATTAATTACTATTAATTAACCAAATTTCCTAAGTTAAACTTAGGATATATTTAATTATTGGTCAATTAATTTAATTGAGCTATCTCTAGGTTGAATTTCCAGAAACGATTTCAGGGTTTTGGAGATCTCATGTATTCTAGCCCTTCCATCAAGTTTCGTGACTAGAACACATCCAATGCTACAAAAACTAACAAGCCCCAATTGTTGCGGTGACGAAATTTCAGATGAAGAGATAGCTAACATTGTGTGAAAGTTGAAAAGAGGAACAAGCAAATACTAAGGTAAGCTCCCCTTAATGTGTTTGAATAGTGGTGAGATTGGTCATTTTGCCTCTAAGTGTTGTCATGCAAGGAACTTAGACAATGACGATGAAGAGGCAGCTCCCAGGAAATCAAAGAAAAATTAGAGAAGATACAACAAGCAAGGTAAAAAGAAAGGCTTTAAGAAAAGTTTCTTTTCAAAAGAAGACAACTCCTCATCTGAAGAAGAGAGCAATAGTGATGACGAAAATAACACAGGAAGAGTGTTATTCATGGCAAGGGATAATGGGAAGGAAACTCATGAAGAGGAAGAAGATGATGAAGAAGAAGAAGGCGAGTTTGATCTTGAAAGAGAACTTATTAGCACTTTAAAGGATCTCAAGGTCGAAAGAGGAAATGTCAAAACACTAGAAGCTGAGCTATAAGAGAATTGAAAGAACATGCCAAAAAGCTCAATAAGAAGACGAAAGAATCATAAATTATTATCATCAATCTTAAGGTATAGATGGAAGAAGCCAAAAAAATTGAAGAATCAATCAAAAGAAAATTGGAAGAAAGAAGCAAGGCTAGGGAAGATTTAGAACCAAAGATAGTCTCTCTATGGAAGGAAGCATAGAAAAGGAATGCTTAGCAAAACTTTGCGAACAACTCCAAAGTATTGGATGAAATCATCAGCAGTCGAAGGCCATGTAGTCACAAAATATGATTAAGCTACAAACAAACGCTCGTGAAAGGCTCATGTTCCTTGGTGACAGAAAATGAAGATGAACATAAAACTTATGCATATATTATTAAGGGTTCCATAAAGAAGGAAATGTTGGAAAATGTAATGTGGCAGCTTATTAATTCTTATTTTCCTTAACCTTAATATTTCCTTGTGAACTTTATGAATCTTCTTGATGTTCTTTAGTTAGATCTTTTCATCAACAAATATCAAGAACGAAAGAACAACAATAGAGGAAACATAAATTAGGCTCTTCTTCAGGGAAAAATCTCTCCATGGGGAAAACCTGGAAAACTCTTCTCTTCTTGTAGAATCTGCTTCAATTGAGATACAAAGACCCAATCCTTCAAACTGCAACATTGATCTGCTAGCTTCAATGCTGCAACTCATTCTACAACTTTGACCCTGCAATGTCAGCCTTATAGTTCCTCCAGAAACCGTAACCCTGCTTCCTCCTGAGACCTTCGTAGACCAAGACGACTCCTTAGGTCAACGAGGTCAAGGTAGGGTTTTCTTCCTTCCAACTACAAGGTTTTGCACTTCGTCCTACTGTAACTCAGACTTGCAACTTCAGCCTCCTACAACACCAGAAACCCTAAAACTTAGCATGTGTGAGAGAGAGAGAGCCCAAAACAGAGATTTTTCGTCCTTCCTTCTTCTCCTGGACCTTCGCTCTTGCTTTTCCTACTTCCCAGCTATAGATCAAATTCTTTCTTGAGAGATCGAACTTCCTGAGTGAGTGAGTGCTAAATGAGGTCGCACTGCTTCTTTATATAGCCTTTCCAAGGGTTCAAATCCCCTCTTTTAGGCTGACTTGTAACTACCAGGGCCGACTTGTACATTTGGAGTTTCCAAGACTTTCTAGACTAAAAAAATTCCTTTACAATTACATTTTGCCTAGAAGGGTCTTATAAACATGATGTTGACTCTTTTGACTCATGATAATAAATCCTAAGACCTAACAAACTTTAGAAACATGAAGAACATGCTTTTACCTAGAAGGCCATCAATAAAGAGCAGGAAACCCATGCTTTAATAATAATAAATTTTTCTTTTCTTCTTTTGTTTGTTACATAGGATACATATTGAAATGAGTACAACAATTATGAAGACTGAGACTAGTTACATTTTGAATAGGAAGAAAGCTTACCTTCAAAACAAAGGGTCCAAGAGATGCAAAATCACTAGCCCACATTGAAGAAATCTCAAGAAAAAGGCCTTTAGAGAACAACATCGCGATATCTTACTCTCTTAGGTATGAGACCATCTTTCTTGGTGTTTTCTATTCTTGGAAAAATTTTGGACATAAAACTTTAAATTGCAAAGCCTATACTAGGAACAAAAGCAACCTTGGAAGTTACTCCAATAATGATTACCCCAGAAATTCTTGAGAAGATTACAAGCAAAATTATAACAAGTTTGGATACTTGAGTGATGAAGTAGAATGCTAGAAATGCAACAATTTTGGACATATGACTAAAGGTTGTAGGTTAGCCACTCCTCAGAGGGAATCACAACAAAATCAAAATGCTTTCTAAAGGTCTAAAAGAAGAAAAATGAAAGTTGTGCACATGCACTAAAAATTCAAAGCAAGAAGAGTGTATGGTGTGTTGAAAACGGTTGCTCAACACATATGACCGGGGGTAAAAACAAATTTCTATCTCTGGAGGAAGGAAGTGATAGAATAGTCTCATTTGGGAATGATGGTTCCACAAATGTTATAGGAAATGGAACAATTAAGCTAGGAGGCAAGGGTGCTACAACAAAAGATGTGTTATTCATAGAAAACATGAATCATGGTTTGCTAAGCGTAAGTCGAATGTGTGATCAAGGACACACGCTGTTATTTAACTAAATAAAATGTGAAATAAGGAAAGAGAAATCTGGCAAGATGGTGGCAACTGCAACTAGGACTCTAAATGACATATACATGTTGGATGCGATTAAAAACAAAGGTTGGCAAAAGAGGATGAAAGTTTTCTTTGGAACAGAAGGATGGGAAACACAAACTTTGACAACCTTTTTAGAATCAATAAAAAGGAAGCTGTGAGAGAAATGCTGCAGATTTCAAAACCAACGGACAGCTCATGTAAAATATGTAGGCATGGAAAACAGACAAGAGTTGAATTGAAGACCGAAGAACACTCCACAACAAAACCATTAGAGTTTTGTACACCCTGATTTATGTGGATTGATGAGAACCAAAGGATTGGATGGTGAACAACACTTCATGCTAATGATTGACGATTATACCAGGATGACAGTAGTGAGTTTTTTGAAGAAGTCCAAAGTCTTTGAACGCTTCAGAATCTACAAGGAAATGGTTGAGAATGAAAATGATTTGAAAATCAAATGTTTGAGATCAGGTAATGGAGGGGAATTCACATCTAAAGAATTGCAACACTTTTGTGAGCAACACCGAATAAAAAGATAGTTCTTAGCAGCCAAGATACCACAACAGAATGGGGTTGTGGAAAGGAAAAATAGAACGATAGAAGAAATAGCCAGAACTATGCAGAATGATTCAAAATTAAGCGACTTATTTTGTGTTCAGGCAATGGAGACAACAATGCATATTCTAAAGAGAGGGATGCTTCAATGTGACTATAACAAAACTCCATACGAACTATGGAAGGGGAGACAACATTTTAGAGTCTTTGGGAGTAAATGCTACATTAAAAGGGAGGATAAGAAAATTGGAAAATTTGACTCAAGAGTAGATAAAGGCATATTTTTTGGGTACTCACACAAATGTAAACCATACAAATGCTATAATATGAGACTCAATCAGATAGTTAAAAGCATCAATGTGACATTTGATGAAGTTCGTAATCTAGGTTGTCATTGATGTCAATATGACATTATTTCAAATGGCAAATATTCTTGTGATACATGAACCTCATGAAAACCCTAGGTGCAAGACATTAACCCTAAGGTGTGAAAATTCACCCCTAAGTGAAAACCGCTAGATTCCGAATGCCATCATGATGAAACCCTAAACCCTAGATCTAGATAACATCCTAGTGTTGCATGAATAAAATGTTGGCAAGTAAACCCTAGCATGAGACCCTAGTTCTATTAAAACCCTAACCCTAGGAATGCTTGTTCTTAATGATGCCCTAAATGTATGTCTAGCAATATTGAAGCATGCCAAATAACATTTCCTAAGTCTATGAACATAAATCCTAGAAAACCAAAGTATTAATGCCTAGCATAATAAACCTACCATTATAGTATACCATCCTAAAACCCTAAATATCCATTCATAAAAATTATTATTAAAAAGGGTACCTCAAAACATTTTAACTTTAGATCATTCTTAATAATTATTTTATACATTAATAAAACTTTTATATTGCTCCTCCACGGCATGCAATAAACCTTATAAACATTAAAGCTTATCAAATATTTGACATTGGATGGATGGGTACAAAGGTTTAATGTTAGATGAATTACATACTGCCGTAGAATTTGCAACATATTTAACACGAACTCAAGTATAACGCTGAGGAATTTTTTTATAACGCTGAGTTGTTTAGCTTTGTAAAAAATACATGTCGCCTCCTTGAAACCAACAACCATGCCCCCTCCCCACTTATATCGAAATGATTTTATATATATATGCAACTCGGTTGTTTTGGATTTATTCATCAAATTTTGAAACAAAAGATCTAGTTAACAAAAGATTGAATTTTTTGGCAATTTCGAACGCACTTGAAGAAGCATCGGACCACCTGTAGAATTACCTCCAAGTTTCGTTGAAATCTCGTCCCTACGCAGACTTAATTGGTTGGTTTTTAAAGACTACGCAGGGTTTTTCTTCTTTTGCAGTCTCACTTTTGTAACAACTGCTTCACTATGCACTTGTGAAAACCCTTAGGCTGAGTTCATCGTCAGAAGTTGAATTCGCTTGTGATTCTTGAAAGTTGAATTACATTTTATCTGGAGGCCACGTTGCTTGTTAATTTGGAGGCCAAGTTTCTTATTCCCTTGGAGGCCGAGTTGTTTGATTTAATTGGTGGGTGAAATTCATTTTTCTAAGGAGGCCGAGTTCTTCATCACATTTTGGGAAGTTGAGCTTATCTATTGGATCCAAGATCATTTGTGAGGTCGAGTTCTTGTAAAGGGCTGAGTTATTGCTATCTTTGGAAGCCGAGTTGTTGAGTTTGAGATTAGTCATAGAAGGGGTTGAATTATCTTCTTTTCCAGGCTGAGATTCCTTGTGGGCCGAGTCCTTTTTTTGAGGGTTTATATCATTATTTCTAAGGGTTGAAAGCATCTTTGAAGATTAATCTAGGAAGCAATTGCAAGGACTATTGAAGGCATTTTGGAATACTGAAAATTGTGGTAGATACTTCTAATGTATTGTTGACGAGCTAGTAAAGTGCCTATCTTGGAGAAAGCATTGTTGAAGCATCATCAAGGCATTATTGGAATATTGTTATTAAAGGCATCTTGTTGGGAAGATTTGAAGACTTCTTACAGTATCAGATCTTGAAGTATAGCAGATCTTGAAGTATCCCGTGAAGACATCTTGAAACTAATCTTGGAAGCATTGGTGGAGACGTCATAATGCATTGATGTAAGTCCCAGTAATGTGACTTGAAGAACTTGTTTGGGTACGATGAAGTGCAGTGGTGATATGTTCTAACTGACAAGGTTGTCATTGATAATGTAGCGTGGAAGACTACAGTGAAGCTGAAGATTGACAGGGCTCGGTGAAGAAGGTTTTGGGAGCTATGAGATACAATCAAACACTTGTAGACAAAGTACGAGAGTGGGTTGGAGCCTAGAGGGTTGGTGCCCAAAGGTTGGAGCCTTGAACAACAAGTTCTATGCCTTGGAGAATAGGGTTTGAGCCCTAAAGGATCGAAGTCCTCAAGAATCTAGGTTGGTGCCTGAAGAAGATAAAGGATTGGAGTCCTTGGGGTCGGTGCCCCAAAACTGATAGGGTTGGTGTCTTGAAGGATAGGGTTGGAGCCCTAGAGGATCGGAGTCCTCAAGAAACCAGGTTGGTTTCTGAAGTAGATATAGGATTGGAGTCCTTGGGGTCGGTGCCTTGGAAAGTCCAAGTTGGTTCTTGGCAACAGGTTGGAGCCTGGAAGATTGAAGATCGATGTCTTCATCTAGGGTTGGAGCCCTATATAAATTGTACTTGATTCATTGTAAATATTATATTATTAAAAGCATTTATTCTTATTGTTCATTTTGTGTTCTAAATATAAGTGATCTAACTGGTAAAAATAGCAATTGAAAATAAATATTGATTCACTCCCCTTCTCAGTATTTCCAACGGTGGATGAAAGGCTAAGCAATGAAGCTCATCTTGAAGCGAACAAGAGACAAAAGAAGAAAAACCATAAAGAATCAAAGAGAAAACCTTGGAGGAAGAACAATCAGATAAAGAAACAAATGTGAACCAGAACAAGAAAGACATAATCAACAATCCTCTTCAGATTGAATCATTGGGGATATCAATGCAAGATTGGAACCAAAAGAAGTTGGCCAGAGCAAATTCATCTCACTTTATTATCCACGTTTGATCCTAGCAACTTTGAAGAAGCTATCCATGATGAACATTGGATCAAGGCCATGGAAGAAGAACTGGATCAAATTTGAAAAGAACGATACATGGGAATTGGTCCCAAGGCCGTAGTACAAAATGTCATTGGTACAAAATGTGAGAATTTCTGAATCTAACACATCAAAACCCCTACTGCAATATCTGGTTTACTATCTCCTACTTGTTCTTTACATTAACAAGTTATTTAATAACACAAACATCAAAGTAAACACAATTGCAACCTTCACAAATATACAAATCAACAACTGAAATAAACTGAGACAACACATGGGACATCGTTATTTTTGGACAATCGTCCTCGGAAAAACCCAATTTGGGAAAACCGGTGCAACATATAGAGGGTTTTATTATTAATCAGATTTTTGAATACAACTAGGGTGTCGGAGATGGCTCACCCTTCAGAGAATATCCTTGGCAATAGTACCTTTATCTGGAGAAAGATATTCTGGCAAATCAGCGACCGGATGAACAATCCCACACCGACTCCGATTGTTCCTTATGTTGGACAACGAAAGCTACTCCAAGCACTCCTGAGGAACTGCGTCACCCTTTAGGAACTACGTCATCCTTCCTCGCCTTTGCGTCAGCTGATCAACTCCCAGTCTACCCCACAGACACTCCCAGCGTTGCCTCTGAAGCCCTTTTTGACTTCTACGTTAGCTTCTACGACTTCTGGATCAGCCTCTACGACCCTTTGCATCCTCTGCGTTGGCCTCCTTAGCCTCTGCATTAACCCTCCTAGGTTCTGCGCTGCCTTTTCTGGCACTTTGCTGGCTCTTTGATATGTATTTCTCAGCCTTGGATCAAAATCCGTTGCTGAACTACCCCTCACTGCAACTGATCTCTAACTTGATTTCCTCAACAAACCTAGCCCCCGAAAATTGAATTCTTGATCTCTCTTGTTTTATCTCCAACTAACCCTTAAGCCTCCTCTTATACTTTTTTTGTTGACGATTCAACACCCAAATTAAGTCCCTAAGCAACGACAAAGATTAGATTTGGCTTGATCCTTGTCTCTTAGAGCTTTCTCACCCATTTTATATTAACACACATTAATATTTCAATTTTCCTAGGTTTAGACTTACGAATCCCATTAAAATTATTAATTATTTTAATATCTCTTCATCTGGGTGGAATTTCCCGAGACGATTTCTGGGTCTTGGATATCTCATGTGCCTTAGCCTCTCCACCAATTTTCATGGCTAGAGCACATTTGATGCTACCAAAAATCAACACTCCCTCTTAGCGAGGAATGTGCTCTAGTAATGCTTCACTGTAGAAACATCACACTGATCTTCCTCATCAGTACCTGTGCTTGGCCTGTTGCCTCACATCTCCTGCACTGCATCTTCCTGTATTGCTGCCCATGACATTGCCACTACCATTACTACATATGTATTGCAACTGCCTCTCAACATGCTGCCCATAGCACTGCCATTGCTAACTGCTCTACTGCAACTCAGTTATCAAGAAGTAACTAACTTCACCCAAACATTGACATCCTGGTCAGTCTGGAAGCCTTGTGATGCTGAAGCTACTTCTGCTGCTATCCTGTGCTCCCTCTGCTTCCACTACGTTGCTGCAACCTCTTTTGTGCCTATCGCACTGCTGCAACCTCCACTGCACTGCTACAGACTTCTGCACTCTAACACTGCCTTGTCGCTTCATCACACTTTGCTCCACCCGACACGTGTCATCATGCTACTGTCTTTAAAGGCTCTTGTAGCCGGATGTGATCGAAGAGTTTGGGGACCTCAAGTATCCTGCCTGATCACTGTAGTCCTCTTGACTACAACTATATGTCTCCCCACCTCTTCTCTATAGGCACATGAACGCTCATGGCACAATCGTCATTAGTCTCGACATCCTTCTCTGCCTTTGTTGTTGCTGCCTTTGAGTCAGAAGATTCTCCCTTGCCCTCTTCCTGGGGCACTGAGATGCATAATGTCACAACTCCCCAGAGTTGAAACACTTGACCTTGGAGATGTCTTTTTTCTTCCTCTTCTGAACCCCCTGCTGTCCTGCAAATGCTAGAGCTGCATCCTCCTCCTTGATTCGAACTCCTTTCCTCCTACTCCCTCCCCGCCTTGGTCATTCTCCTGAGCTCTTCCCGTCGAAGAGCTGCCCGCATCTCCTCCCAATTGGGGAGAGTCCCTCTGTCCAAGATGCTTTGGACAAATGTCTCCCACTCCTTGGAGACTGCATTCAGGGCAGTCCTGAGCATGAACTCGGGATCCGGTGTAGAAACCACGAAAGTAAGTTGGTCGCGAATCCCTTGCAACCTGAGAAGGAAGGGATCTATCTACTTTCTTTTCTGCATCTGATATGACCTCAATTGATTTTCCAATAGCATCTTCTGCTGCACGGAAGAGCCCTAATATAAGGTGGTTAGGGTCTGCCACATCTCCCTTGCTGTGTTCTTCTCAATAATATGTGGTATGACATGATCCTTGACGTCGTCTAGAATCATGCATTTTTCCTTTGCCTAGGCCTCCTCATACTTCTTATTTGCATTATGGTCAACTGGGATAGCTACGGTTCTCAAGGCATAGTCCTTGATGCGATGTTTATCCATGATTGCCAGGATCTTGGCCTTCCAGATGACAAAATTGGAAGCTCCGTCCAATATATCCCGATCCCTCAATCATTCATTGCCATATCTGCTGCTCTTCTCTAGACTCCCTCGGAGTTTTGAGTTCCCTCTCGGAAATCCTCCGGCCAATTGTCAAAACACTCCTTTCCAATCCTCCTTTGCCATTGCAACACGAATCTAGATTTCTTGGCTAGATATTTGTCGAGATAGTGCTTCCCTCTACCTTGGTTTAGTCTCCTTAGACACTGTTCTGCACTGACATATCCAACGTCCCACCAACTCCTCAAATCAAAGTCTGCACAACTCCCTTAGCCCTGACAACTGAAGAATTTGAGCCCTTCTGGCTTTGTGCAATCATAATGAGAGCTGGATCAACTCCTCCTGGCCACAACGTCAATCCTTCTTGGCTGAGAAAGATGACTGGGCTCTACGTACGTTTGATCTGGCCCCCTCTGCCTCTACGTTGGCCTGGATAGCTGACATAGCTACTTCGTAGGCTTCTCCTAGCTACTATGTCTTCCTCTCCTGGCTCAGAATGTTGACACCAGCACTGTGTGAGCCTCTGCGTCACCTTTTTTGCATTGTGTCACCCTTCCTTCTGCGTCTTTGGCTCTGGAACAACACTGTCTCTCAGGACAACTGTTTCTCTACTGCTATGATCTGCAATCGCTCTGATACCATGTGAAAAATTCTGAATCTAACACATCAGAAACCCCTACTGCAATATCTGGTTTACTATCTCCTACTTGTTCTTTGCATTAACAAGTTATTTAATAACATAAACATCGAAGTAAATACAATTGCAACCTTCAAAAATATATAGATCAACAACTGAAATAAATTGAGACAACACAACGGACACTGTTATTTTTGGGCAATTGTTCCTAGAAAAACCCAATTTGAGAAAACCGGTACAACGTATAGAGGGTTTTATTATTAAGCAAATTTCTGAATACAACTAGGGTGCAAGAGATGGCTCACCCTTTAGAGAATATCGTTAGCAGTAGTACCTCTATCTGGAGACCAATATTTCGGCAAATCAGCAACCTGATGAACAATCCCATAGTGACTCTGGCTGTTCCTTGTGCTGGACATCGAAAGCTGCTCCAAGCACTCCTCTAGAACTGTGTCACCCTTTAGGAACTACATCACCCTTCCTTGGCTCTGTGTCGTCTGATCAGCTCCCCTTCTGCCACACAGACATTCCCAACGCTGCCTTTGAAGCCCTTTTCGACTTCTATGTCAGCGTCTACGGCTTTTGCGTCAGCCTCTACGACCCTCTGTGTCCTCTGCACTGGCCTCCTTAGCCTCTGCGTCAAACCCCTAGGCTCTGCGCTGCCTTTTCCAACACTTTGTTGCTTCTCTGATATGTTTTCTTCAACCTTGTATCGAAATCCCTTGCTGAACTGTGCCCCTCAGCAAACCCAGCCCCAGAAAATTGAATTCTTGATCTCACTTGGTGTATCTCAAACTGACCCTCAAACCTCCTCTTATACTTTTCCTGTTGACGATTCAACAGCCGAGATTTAGTCCCTAATCAATGACTAAGATTAGAACTGGCTTGATCATCGTCTCTTAGAACTTTCTCACCCATTTTATATTAATACACATTAATGTTTTAATTTTCCTAAATTTAGAATTAGGGACCCCAATAAAAATATTAATTATTTTAATCTCTTCATTCGGGTGGAATTTCTCCAAACAATTTCTGGGTCTTGGAGATCTCATGCGCCTGAGCCTCTCCACCAATTTTCATGGCCAGAGCACATCTCATGCCACCAAAAATCAACACAAAATGGGTTTTCAAGAACAAGCTAAATGAAGTTGGACAGATAACCAAGAAGAAAGCAAAATGGGTTTTCAGGAACAAGTTAAGTGAAGTTGGACAAGTAACAAAGAACAAGGCAAGATTGGTTTGTAAAGGATATGCACAGGTTGAAGGGATAAACTTCAACTAGACATTTGAACCTGTCGACAGAATGGAAGCCAACAGGATGCTTTGGGCCGATGTTTGTTCGAGAAGAATTAAAGTGCATCAGATGGACATGAAGTGAGCCTTTCTGAATGGAGAATTGGAGGAATAATTCTACATAGAACATCTTGAAGGATTTTTGCTTACTGACAAAAGTGATTATATTTACAGGTTAAAAAAGTCCTTGTACGGTCTTGAGCAAGCTCCTGGAGCTTGGTATGCTCACTTTGACATGTATTTGCAGAAACAGGCATTTAGAAGAGGAATTGTTGGAAGCGGCCTATATATAAAGGTTGAACAATGCATCTTGACTCTCATTGAAGTGTATGTGGACAACATCATCTTTGGGAGTGATTGTGACATAATAAGTAAGAAGCTTGCTAGTGACATGCAAAGCGAGTTTGAAATGTCTGTACTTGGTGAGTTGACTTTCTTCTTGGGACTTAAAATATACCAGGAAGGAAATGGTATGCTCATTTGTGAAACCAAGTACATTAAAGAAATGTTGAAAAGGTTTCAGATGGAGGATTGTAAGCCAGTTAGCACAATGATGGTGACTGGTTGTAAGTTAAGAAACGGTGATATATACAACAATGTAGACAAAAAAAATATATATATCAATGATTGGCAACCTCGAGACTAGATGTGATGCAGATAGTTGTATAGTTAGTGTGTTTCCAAGCTACACTAAAGGAATCGCATGTTGTTGTAGTGAAAAGGATCTTTCGATACCTCAAAAGGACAATAGACTTTGGACTATGGTATCCAAAAGGTAATGATCTAACTATCATAACTTATATAGCTGCAGATTGAGTAGGTAGTGTTGATGATCATAAAATATTTAGTGGAGCAACCTCCTACTTAGGTGGTTGTCTTGTATCATGGTTGAGTAAGAAGTAGTCTTCAGTCTCCTTATCCACAACAAAAGTAGAATACATAAGAACAACAACATGTTACACTCAGGTCCTCTGCACGAAACATACCTTGCAGGATCTACAGGGGAAGTTCGATGAGCCCATTTTGATGTTCTATGAATACACCAATGCCGTAAGCATCTCCAAGAATCTTGTCATGCATTCAAAAACAAAACACATTCCTATTAAATATCACTTATTTTCGAGAACGACTTGCTGAAAAGTGTGAAAATTTCTAAGAAGAAATTCTACTGCAGTAACTGATTTATTTCTCCTACTTATTTTCCACAATAAGCTATTTACAAAACCCTTCAATAAACAACAAATTAAATTCTACTGCAGTTGTCACATAATATCATAGAGAAGAGAAATACAAGCACAAGAATCAATCACATCAACACTATTATTTTTGGACAATAGTCCCCGGAAAAACCCAATGCGGGAAAATTGGTGCAGCAGATGAAGGTTTATTTATTATTCTTCAACAACAATCTCTTTACATGGAATGATTTGCAAAACATAGAGAGATCTCTGAGAAAATACCTAAGATAACTTTCCTCCACCCTTTGGAGAAATTATGACACCCAAGAGACTCTCCAACCTTCACTGCGTCACCTCTGCATTGTCTCTGTGTGAGGACTACGTTCCTTGCTGCGTTGCTGCCCCTTTGCGCTCTCCTTATGATGTACCGTGTCCCCTCTTCCTCAGTCTCCGACTGATTCTGATACCCTCCTCTTCCTTCACCCTGCAACTCTTCCTTTGAAATCGAACTCTTACTTCTTGAGAATCGATTTCCCTCGGGTTACTGAGTATTTGCTCGGTGTATCTCCAAATGACTCTCTAGTCTTCCTTTATATGTTTCCTGTTGAGATATCAACGACCGAGATTAGGTCTCTAATCAACGACTAAGATTAAATTAGACTTGATCCTCATCTCTTAGAAGCTACTCACCCATATTTTCATTAATACCCATAAAATTTTAATTTCCCTAAGTGTAGACTTAGGAACCCCATGAAAAATATTAACTATTTTAATAAAATACAATTCGGTTGGAATTTCACCAAACAATTTCTGGGTCTTGGAGATCTCATGTGTTCTAGCCTCGTCATAAAATTCCGAAGGTAGAGCACATCTGATGCTACCCAAAAATCAACACTCCCTTTTAGCAAGTAATGTGCTTTAGCAATACTTCCCAGCAGATGTATCACACTGATCCACAACATCAATCCTCTACACTGCTGATGCTCGGCTTGTTTCCCTTCATCCATTGCGTTGTTGTAATCTGTACTACTGCCCATGACATTGCCATTGTGATCGCTGCATCTGTACTGCAACTCCCTCTCAATATGCTGCATCATGTTGCCCATAACACCACCATTGCTAATCGCTGGATTGCAACTCCCTCTTAAGAACTGCAGCATTCGCTTTTGCTACTGAAACGAATTCTCAATCATCCCCATCTTCTCACTAAAATAAACAAACTTTGTTCTTCCTAGAGCCTTAATGAGAATGTTGGCCATCAGTTCGCTTGTCGGAGTGTATTGTAATTGTACTGCCCCCTCGCTGGACACAGTCTCTGATAAAGGGACAGTTGATGTCAATGTGCTTCGATTGATCATGAGAAGCATGATTCTTAGAGAGCTTGATGCAACTCTAATTATTACACAAAATTTTGGTCGCTTCCATCCTTCTCCTGAATAGATTCACAAGCAACTTCCTAAGCCATATGGCTACACACAATGCTGTGCTAGCTGACATATATTGAGCTTTTGCTGAGCTCAGAGCTACAAATTCCTTTTTTCTACTACACTAGGAGGTCATTCTTGATCCAATGTTGAAACAGTACCCAGTGGTACTTTTCCAATCTACTGACCTTCCAGCCCAATCTGTGTTAGTGAGCCCACTCAGCCTGATATCATTGCCTCGGGTGTACATTAATCCATGTTTGGCTATTCCTCGTATATATCTCCTTGGCTGCTACCCAATGTGCGCTCTTCAGTTCCACCATGAACTCACTGAGGGTGTTGATAGCGTAACAAATGTCTGGTCTGGTATTGGTCAGATACATCCTGTGAGCTGCCTGTGCAAGGTAGGATCTACTTCTTTATCTTCAGATGCATCAATCTTCTTTCAGTTGTTAATCATTGGAGTGGTCATGGGTCTATAGTGGTGCATTCTGAACCTTTTTAAAATTTCTTTACCATATCTCTCTTGTCCAAGGAAAATTCCACTCTCCTGCTGCCAAACTTCCAACCCCAAAAAATAATGCATTTGTCCCAAATCCTTCATGTCAAATTTTGTAGCTAGGTTTTCCTTGCAATCTTTGATGAGCCTAGATGAGCCTCTCAAGAAAAGGTCATCCACATATAACACCAGAATTAGAGGCTCATTCTCTACAATTTGATAGTAGAGGTTGGGATCTGCGTCACTCTTGATGAATCCCATCTTTTGCAAGTAACCATCAATTCGACCGTACCATGCTCTAGGCGCTTGTTGAAGCCCATACAAGGCTTTCTTCAACTTGCATACATGAATTTTCTTCTCATGTGTCTCAAAACCCTTTGGTAATGTATACTTCTTCTTCTATCACTCCCTTCAAGGATGCAATCTTGATGTCCATCTGGTTAATCTCCCACCCCATCTGTGCTGCAAGGGATATCACAGATCTAATAGAAGTGTATCTGGCTATTGGGGTGAAGGTTTCTTCATACTCTATCCATTCCTTCTGAGCATACCCCGTAGCCACGACCCTGGCTTTGTATTTTTTCACAATGCCATCTGCAACATATTTGACCTTGTAGATCCATCTCGAACCTACAACTGATCTGTCTTGACGCCTAGGTACCACTTCCTAGACATCATTGATCATTATGGAACTGTATTCCTCCGTAATAACATCTACCCATACTTGATGTTGAATGGCCTCTTGAAAACTAGAGGGTTGTCCAACCTGAGCCACCAAAGCTTGGTATCTATTTGGTTGTTGTTGATTTTGGGTAGCATCGGATGTGCTCTAGCCATGAAATTTGGTGGAGAGGCTAAGGCACATGAGATCTCCAAGTCCCAGAAATCATTGGGAGAAATTCCACCCAGATGAAGAAATTTTAAAATAATTAATATTTTTAATGGGTCCCTAAGTCTAAACTGAGGAAAGTAAAAATATTAATGTGTATTAATATAAAATGGATGATAAAGTTCTAAGTGACGAGGATCAAGCCGGTTCTAATCTTAGCTGTTGATTAGGGACTAAATCTCGACCGTTGAATCGTCAACAGGAAAAGTATAAAAGGAGGCTTAAGGGTCAGTTGGAGATACACCAAGAGAGATCAAGAATTCGATTTTTTGGGGCAAGGTTTGCTCAGGAAATCGTGTTAGTGATTAGTTGCAATGAGGGGCAGTTCAACAAGGGATTTCCATCTGAGGCTGAAGAATACATAACAGAGAGGCAGTGAAGTGCCAGGAGAGACAACGTAGGCCCTATAAGGGCTGGTGTAGAGGCTGTAGGAGCTGACGCAGAGGACGCAAAGGGCCATTGACGCTCACTCTTTGGTCGTAGAGGACTTCAGAGGCAACGCTGGGGATATTTTGTGGGGTAGACTAAGAGCAGATCAGTAGATTCTGAGACAGGATAGGGTGACGTAGCTCCTGGAGGAGTGACACAGTTCTTGAGCAGTGCTTGGAGTAGCTTTCGTTATCCAACATCGGGAACAACCAAAGTCGCTGAGGGGTTTGATCATCCGGTTGCTGATTCGCTGGAATATCTGTCTTTGGATAGAAGTACTACTGCGGAGGATATTCTCTGTTGGGTGAGCCATTTCTTGTACCCTAGTTGTATTCACGAAATCCGCTTATTAATACAAACCCTCTATACGCTGCAACGATTTTCTCGAATTGGGTTTTTCCTGGGAAGATTGTCCAAAAATAACGTTGTCCCTTGTGTTATTGTTTCTGTTTATTTCAGTGCATGATTTGTATATCTGTGAAGGCTACAATAGTGTTTACTTCGATGTTTATGCAATTAAATAATTTGTTAATGTAAAGAACAAGTAGGCGATTGTAAACTAGTAATTGCAGTAGGGGTTTTTGACGTGTTAGATTAAGGAATTTTCGCAGTTGTCTACACTCCCTTTTCTCATTCGTAAGAGCTCCAATGAAATCTTCTGCATCCTGTAGTATCTGTCGAAGTTCCCGACTCTCTCTTCCATTGGTAGTGGGTAGATCTATTTGCTCCTCCTCTTGAGATTCCACTTGCTGTGATACCTCTAGATTCTTGTCCTTTGGAGAAATACTGGTGCTGGTTTCTACTGGTCAAAGGGGCTGGACCAATGGATAATCCTTTGAGTGCTATTCGGAAGGCATTTCTCGGGATTTCCTAAGAGATCTATCCTCCATAAACTTTACATCCCATTGTACTACGATCTTTCTATTTCCCGGAAGTTAGATTCTATATGCCTTAGCATTCTCGCTATATCCCACAAGATATTCTTTTTCTACAGTTTGATCCAACTTCTTCCTCTTTTCTTCGGGTATATGGCAGATGCCAAGCTCACAAATATCTTGAAATGACTCACTTCAGGCTTCTTTCCGATGAAGACACTCTCCAGAGTAATCTTACCTAATGCCTTGCGAGGAGTCCTTTCCTGAACATATACTGCTGCCCTGCATGCTTCTGCCGATAGAAATTTGGGCATATCCTGATCATACACCATTGCCGTTGCTGCTTCGACAATAGTTTTATTCTTCCTCTCTGCTACTTCATTCTGCTCTAGATTATATGGAGCTGTCCATTCTCTTTTGATGCCTTCCCTTGTGCAGAAATCGATGAAGTCCTTATCAATGTATTCTCCACTATTGTCTAAGCACAACATTTTTACCCTCTTCCCTATCAGATTCTCAACCAGAGCTTTGAACTCTTTGAATCGATCAAAAACCTCATCCTTGGTTTTTAGAAAGTATATCCAAGTCTTCCTGGAATGGTCATCAATGAAGGTGACTAAGTATTCAGCACCACTAAGAGCTTTTGCGGACATGGGTCCACAGATGTCTAAGTGTATCAATCCCAGAACACTCTTTGCCCTACTGTTGCTTTTGGATTAAGCCGCTTTGGCGTACATGCCCAGTGCGCATCCTCTACATACACCATCTCGTTTGGTACTTAATTCTGGAACTCTTGTGACGATTCCTCTGACAATTCTTAGAGCCCCATGGTGTAAGTGCTGCATCCTTGTGTGCCATAGTTCATTCAAATCTTTTTCACCACTACTGCCTATCAGTGCCATTGGAGATTCTAGCTGTAACTTATATAGTCTGTTACTTCTGACTCCAATTTGGGCCTTCTTCTTCCAACTCGGATGTTTAACATATACTTTCTTAC
The DNA here is from genome assembly GCA_000404065.3 of Pinus taeda. Lineage (NCBI taxonomy): Eukaryota > Viridiplantae > Streptophyta > Pinopsida > Pinales > Pinaceae > Pinus > Pinus taeda. Next base: position 75,485 of record APFE031484758.1, on the reverse strand, counting down.
CAATGAAGTAAACATCATAGCCCTTGTTCTGTAACTGAGATACAGAGAGTAAGTTCATTCCCAATCCAGGCACATGTAACACATTGGTAGCTCGAAGATGATCCCTTGCTTCTGTCTGAAAAACTACAGTACCTCTTCCTATCTGGGTACATTTTGACTTATTTCCCATGGTGATTTGGAAGTTCATCTTTTCTTCTTGATAGCTTGAAAAACATTCTCGTATTCTTGTCATGTGCATAGAAGCCCCACTATCAATATACGAAACCTCAGAGGAAGCAAAACTTACCAGGCAAGCGACTTCTTCTTCCAGTCTCGAAGCCAACATTGAGCTAGTGTGATCCATTAAATTCTTCATGCTCTCCTCTTTCCCGGGAGAATTGTGTGAGTACTTTTGAGTTGTTGCTCTAGCATCATGCTCACGACTCATTGCAGATTCTCTAATGTTGTTTCCTGATCTCAACTTTGATACCATGTGAAAATTTCTAACACGAAATTCTACTACAGTAACTGATTTATTTCTTGTACTTATTTTCCATAGTAAGTTATATACAAAACCCTTCAGGAAACAAAAAAGTAAATTCTACTGCAGTTGTCACATAATAGCATAGAGAAGAGAAATACAAGGACAAGAATCAATCACATCAACATAGTTATTTTTGGAGAATAGTCCCTGGAAAAACCCAATGCGGGAAAATCGGTGCAGTAGATGAGGGTTTATTTATTATTCTTCAACAACAATCTCTTTACAAGGAATGATTTGCAGAACATAGAGAAATCTCTGATAAAACACCTGAGATAATTTTCCTCTAGCCTTTGTAGGAATTCTGACACCCAAGAGACCCTCCGACCTTCACTGCATCACCTTTGCGTCATCTTTGCATGTGGACTGCATGAGGACTGCATCCGTTATTGCGCTACCCTCTGATGCACTGCGTCCCCTCTTCCTCAGTCTCCGACTGATGCTGATACCCTCGTCTTCCTTCATCCGTCTACTCTCCCTTTGAAATCGAACTCCTACTTCTTGAGAATCGATTTCCCTTGGGTTACTGATTATTTGCCCAGTGTATCTCCAAATGACTCTCAAGTCTTCCTTTATACTTTTCCTGTTGAGATATCAATGACTGCGATTAAGTCTCTAATCAATGACTAAGATTAAATTAGACTTGATCCTCGTCTCTTAGAAGCTTCTCACCCATATTTTCACTGATACCCATTAATATTTTAATTTCCCTAAGTTTAGACTTAGGAACCCCATTAAAAATATTAATTATTTTAATAAAATACAATCCGGGTGGAATTTCATGAAACGATTTCTTGGTCTTGGAGATCTCGTGTTCTAGCCCCTCCACAAAATTTTGGAGCTAGAGCACATCCGATGCTACCCAAAAATCAACAGGACAAAGGAGAAAATAGCTGACATCTTCGCCAAACCTCTACTACAGGAGACTTTTTAGTATCTTCAGAAAAAGCTTGGAATTCTACCAGGTTCACATTGATATTCAGACAGGGGGAGAAAGGCATGTTACAGGGAAAGAGAAGCAGGCAACTTGCCAGGGGGAGCCACCCTTTGCCATTGATGTCAAAGGGGGAGAGAAAACTAGTCAAGAAGATCAGAGGCATGAAGTTGGGGGGAGAAGTGATTGCAGGGGGTGTACATGTGTTGTGATCAATGACAAAGGGGGGCATTTTTGAAAAGTGGTTGTCATTGATGTCAACTCTAGAAATGCCAGAATAAGCCCTGCTTTTTATTGACCAATATGACATAGAAGATCACGATATTTGGAGTTAAAGTCACCTTCGTCTGATGCTCTTTGTCTTGTCGATTCCAATGGCATATGGCTCGTCTTGAGATTCCTAATGGTTTGAGAGATATGCTCAATTAAAGTTGTTGCCACCATCTTCAGGTCAAAGTCTGTAAAAGGAAATTTATGTGGTATCATATAATATGGCCAAGGACATATTTTTCTTGGGGTTAAATTTAATTTTTGAAATAAAAAAATTATCCACTAGAATTAATATGGTCCAAAATTAATGTGAATTTTTGGCTCCAACGAAAATTTAATTTGAATTTCATCTTCCCTACATCTTGCAAGTCAACTCCATTCAAGAAAGTGATAATCGATCCTTCCATAAATTATTTATAGGGATCAATCCTCCCTTAAATGGAAGCAAGTTCACATTCCTGATATGATGAAACTGAAACCCTTGTGTAGTCCTGAAAATGAGCAAAGGAGGTTGAGTCTTTGAATGTTTGTTGGGTTTATGGTCTCTAATCTTGGGTATGGTGTTTCGTTATATTTGGAGAAGCTCTCTAAGTTTTCTGTAACATATTATCGACCCCTCTCTTGGAGTCATTTTCATGACAAATTTGGTACAGATCGAAGGGCACAATTCCTATGTCACAAGTAAAGCAAAACTTATGGTTACATCTCTGCTTCACATCGACCCACTAAAATCACATTGAAGGTTTGATCGAAGGCATATCTCAAGGTCTGAACTAGAACATTGGTGAAAACTGTTTCAAGAATTGTTGTGGCAGGGCCTGTAGCATAATCCAGACTATCTTTGCAGCCACAAATCTGAAGCATCCATTGTTCATAAGGCTGATTCGAGAAGCATGCAGACTGAGAGTTTTAGAAAAACTAATGATGATTAAGGTCTGTTGATTCGTGAGGCAAATACTTAGCATAATATCCATATCCACAATATGGGGTAACTCGTATTGCAACAACTCCTTTTGAGACAAATGGTTGATACTATTTATGAACTAACTCTAGAAGATTAAAATTGATCTATCTTTAAGTTGTGAAACCCGTAGCTGATCTGAAGCAAGTGCAAAGTAATCTCAATATTGTGTTAAGTCATCTTCAGAAATTGAACTTGATTCATAGAATATTCTTTACATATTATTGTGAGGAGATCTCATCACAAGTTTCAAGGTTAATCTAAGTTTTGTTTTTGAAGACACTGTTTAAGGCAAAGTCATTAGCAAAGGTCAATATTACATACCGTTAGTAGCTAGAAGATTAAGGTACAACAATGACGATTTGACATATGGTCTGTTTGACAAAGAACCTTCTGGAAGCAACAAATTGATAGTTTGAAGTTGGGTTTCATTGTCACATTATTTTGCAGTACATGAAGAGGTTTGGTACTTTTGTTGTACATTTGATTTAAATATTCGCAGGAAGGGTTTGATTGAATATCTTTGTAAGTGGGTCATTATCCCTGGTACGAGAGCCCATAATTGTCTATCCATTTGATTAGATTTAGGGTGGTAGGGTGGTGCAAGGTAGGAGAGTGAAGTCCTCTTTAGGTTGTAGCCTGAAAATACTTGAGGGTGGTAGGTTGGTGCTAGAGCATGTTAGAGTCTGGACAAAGCATTGGAGCATCCTTTCTGTAGGAGCTAGTAAAGCCATGGCATTGGAAAGTCCTTCCAATTGGAGCTGGTAAATTGAACACTTTTCTCTAATACTAGGGAGTTGGGGCTTCATCCTAAGTTGTGGCATGAAAATTATGCCTTGTAATTATATTAGAGAAGTGTTAGGTTGTTTTTTTCCCGTAAGGGTTCCCACCTAAAATTTGTTGTGTACTGCTCTTTAAATGTGTTGATGCTTATTGTTCTATTGTTCATGCTCTACATTTTTATAATAAACTAATTGTAAGTAAAATACTAATTCACTGCCCTCTTAGTGTTTCCAACAACTTGGGACTTGATCATCAAGTGAGTCCACTCTAGAGTGTTTTTTTTCACTTAGCTATTATTCTCGCTTTTCAACATTGAATAACTAGCTGATTTTTTTCACTCACATACCTTCAAAGCTAGAGTGCGGCTTGATCAGTAGGCCTTGGGTTTGTTCTGATGCCTAGAGTCTATGTATTATCATACTAGGACATATCTAAAGCGTCACAAAAGTTGACTAGGTTTTTATAGGATTTTTAAAATTATTAATAATTCCCGCAGGACAAGATTTTTAAATAATTACTATAAAACATTCTGAATAAGTGAGCTTAGGAGATGTTGGAGGGATAGAAGTACTCAAAAGTCATGCCCTCCATCCCAACATTCTCCTAAGGTACACTTCGAGGGTCAAAAAATCAATAACACCACGTCAAAACCCACTTTTCCTAAGTTAGTGGCATTAAGTGGGAAGAAAATTAATAAAATTAATAAATGTTGGACACTTATTTTTTTTCCAAGTCAAAACGACAAGGAAAAATATGTGGGCTGTGGCATTTAAACTCAGGTCTGTTGAGAAATCCATTAGAGTTTCTTATTAACTTGATTTCAGTTTTCTTGACAATTGCTTGTGATTTGTTATTACTTCTTCTTCTTTGTTATTATATATTTATCATCAAGACAATTGCTAAAACTATGAAGAGCATAAGGAGAACAAAATAACACAAGATGTAGGCACTTAGCCAGGGAAAAACTCCTCTTCTAGGGGAAAAGCCAGGATTCTTCTTCTCTTCTTTAGAATCAAATCAAATGAGACATTCTGAACCTTTTGACCAAAACATAGACTCCCTCCATCCACCAAGTGAGCCCTCAATACAAAGTCCTCCATCCTCTGCCCCGACAACTAGCTTCAAATTTCTCACATGTGTGGCAGAAAACGTAAAGACATCGATTGTCCTAGCTTGATATATTTCTCTTCTTTTATAAACCTTCGCGTCCCTTTCTTGATACTTCCAATTGCAAATTGAATGCTTCATTGATTGATTGTGTCAATAAGTCGAATGCTCATGTTATTTATAGTCTCTCCACGCTGATCGAATCTCTTCATGAAGCCGACTTGTTCCCTCTTGGGGTCGATTTGAGGCAAGAAGGACATTTTTGACTCAATAATAAATTTCTTTCTTGATTTACAATGCCCAATAAGAGTGTATTACATGATGATATGGAGTACGAGTCTAGACACAAACCCTAGAAGCCTTCAATGGAGGCTTTGACCTAGAGACAAGATAAACAAAGCATGAAACCCATGCTTGATATTTTTTTTTTTTTTACAATAATTTTCTTTTCTCTCTTTTTACAAATACATTATATCATGACTCAAATACAATTATGAAGACCGATACTAGTTACATTCTTCAACACTCCCTCCTAACTAGGGAGGTATTCATGATTGTTCAACTGGTACAAGGTTGACCTCAAGTTGAAATGTTCTAAGAAGAATACAAAGAAAAATGCAACAACATACATGATGCTTTGGATACCTTCACTACCAAGGTATCCTCCCAACAGGGACTAAGGTGTCATCTAGGCATTTTCCACTATAGATACCATCAGGCTACAACCCTAGTATCCATCCAATAGGATACCATCTACGCCTTCATGCCCTTACACCAACCCTTACAAGGATCCATGTATCAACACTAAAGCATAGCTCCAATCGATACCATCCCTTTGGGATCTAGACATCATTTGAGATCTCAATACTAACAAGGTCACAATGTCCTCCCAAGTACCAACATCATATAGGAAATTTTATGATACTTCATCTCTTCCTTTCAACCAATTCAGAGATATTTATCAATACGCCAAGTTTTCAGGAAGACATCAACATATCCACTATTTCTACCATGCTCCTCAAACTAACTTCTTGTTGGGAATAGATTTCGTGAGTACATCAACTACTTGTTCATCTGTTGGCATGTAATGTAGCTTCACAACCCCAACCATTATTCAAACTTCCAATTTACATGTTGTTATATGCTAGCATAATCTTTTGGGTCTCTCAACTATTCTGATGCTGTTTAAGTCATTACAATATTCAATTTCTCCAGCAAGACCAAACTTAGCCTCAACACTTTCCAAAACATCCAATTCTCATTCACAACTTTATTAGTCACAACTTTATTAATCACAAATACAACTCACGAAAAACCATCTGTAGTGCTTCAACTATTTTCAGATCTCAATCATCCTCATGGCCTTCTCATCATGTTTTCAACTATGGAGGAGTTTTACCAAGCTCCCTCTCAACAAGGGAGATATATATTTTGTTTATTCAAACTTCTTCTCTACTAGGAGACAAATTCGTGAACTTTAGCTACACATTTTTTTCTTTTGCCTCATCTGAGAACTTCAACCACCATTCCTTCTATCCTCATTTGTCAACAAGGTCATCAACAATGTATGCTTCAAGGCTACCAAGATTCTTACATCTCTCTCTTTTCATCATGCTCAAGTCATCATTAAGTATGAGGTAGATAAGCATCTTCAACATTTTGAAGACTATGTACCTGCAAATCTTCAACAAGTTCAACCAAGTATAAATATAGAGCATGAAGTCAACTTTATCAATGTAGGTTTAGCATGTCGATACAATAGGAGCATAATACATCAGATTTTAGATATCAATACCTAAACCTAGTTAGGTTTACAATCAACAAGTGTTACACTCTTCATGCCCTAGACCATTACAATTAATTTTGCTAGGGTTTTTGTCACAAACCCTAGACTTCTTCATCAAGACTAAAACCTTAGATATTAACAACTAATTCAAGCATAGTGAAATCATTATGACATCTAGGGTTTCATTATCATGCCTTAGAAACTTATATCAATCTTTACTAGGGTTTTTGTCATAAAACCTAGATACAAAAACCAATACTTTGTTAGATATTCAACAATTTTGACCAAGCTAAGGTTTCAATCATGCAAAAGCATAGACACCTAAGGTTTCATTCCTAGGATATTACATTGACTATTGCATGGGTTTTGTCATAAACCCTAATTTAACAATTCTTAAGAATCTAGGGTTTCATCATAAAACATAGACACCAACACAAACCCTAAAAATCTAGGGTTTCATATATCAAGAGATTAGGATTTTATTATATGTCTTAGACATCATCAACAAACCCTAGGTAGACTAGGGTTTCATCATTAACATCAACATACCCTAAGCATCAAAAGGCTAGGGTTTTATAATGAACCCTAAAGGTTAGGGTTTTACCAAAAGTGAACAAAAAGTAGATAGTAGGATAAAGGTAGATTTAGTCTAGAGATTAATCACCCTAATAATATAAAATCTTAATGATTCTATAACAAACCCTAGACATAGCAAACCCTAGACATGAAAGAGTTAGTAATATAAAGCAAACTATAAAAACAAAAAGATCGTACCTCTTTATATAAAGATGACTAGCTACAAATTGCGTGGTCTTAACCATACCTAGAGTTGCTCCTTTTACAAACCTTGTAGGGTTTCCTTGTTGAAGGTTGTTAATTTTTCCTAGAGCTACATTGTTCTTTGCTTTGATAATTGCATTTCTTCATTAACACATTAAGTTCACCTCATAACATTATAATATTATTTAAATTTACGTCATTATTCATCAACATATGAAACTATGTAGAAAGAAGATTTACATCATTATTCATCAACATATGCAACTATGTAGAAAGAACAATATCATCATCATCAATGCAACAGAACATAAAGGAACAATAGACGAAAAACATGCACACATAGAGACACCAGGGTTGGTCGGAGACCAGTGCAAAACCCACCAATGGGAAAGCCCATGCAAATTCTTCTTCTTCTTAGATCGTCATCAAATGATTTAGCAAAAGAGAGTACAATGATCCATATTCTCATCAAAGCAACAAAACAATTAGAACATGACATGACCCTAAACATGCTTGTACTCAAAACCCTGATTCTAAGCACTGTGATGCACTGTCATTGACTGTAGTCAACTATTGAATACCGCTGTCACTGAGCGAAATCTTCAGAATATTGATACTTGATCTTTTGGTCCTAGACACATGCTGAGACACTGTGTGCGTGCGTCTAACACTGATTCAGATGCTCTCAGGAGAACTGGATGCATGCGTCTAGGGACCAAACTGGGCTGCGAAAACACTAGCCTCCCGGATGCTCCCTTAGATGTGTGTGCGAGCATCCGAGACTTCCCGGATGCTCCTTGACCATACTGTGCGAGTGTCTAGGGACAAAAATCCTTAGTTATGAGTGTGCGTCCGAGACTCTGAAACCCTAGACACATGCGAGCTTCATCCCTGTAGTTTCAGACCCTTTGCGCAAACTTTTATCACCTATGCGAACCGAACAATAGAAGAGAAAAGGGAGTGCTTGATGATTGTGTCAAAATGAGCTTGAGGTCCCTTCTATTTATAGGCTTTCATGAGGGTCCAATTGATGTTGAGGCGGACCTGTCCAATTGTAGATGTGCATAGGGCCAACCTAATCCAATATACATGAGTGAATAAATAAATTCAAAAACCAACTTCTGCTTGTCCAATTAAGGTGATCGTTATGTCTATTTTGGTCCTCTTGAAAAGAGGAATCTATTGCAATTATTATCTTCATCATATGAGCTGTCTAAAGTGGAATTTGACCGCAGTTGCATAATTTTAACACTCCCTCACAACTAGGGAGAATTCCACATGCCAATATCTGTCCATTGATCAATATGCCATCCTGGTATCTCAAGTGTCATCACTAATCATTTTTGTCATGTAAATCATCAATGCCCATCTCAATCCATCTCTTACTTAACTCTTGATTGTCCTTGCTTATATGCTGAATATTCTCGAATATAAAACAAGAAGAATTTGTCACTGGAAGGGAGCTTAAGCTACCACCCTATGTTCATTGGGCTACTACTCGGTATCTCTGCTAGCGGGCTACTACCTAGAATCTTTATTAGCGGGCTACTACATGAAGTATCAGTCAGTGGGATACCACCTGGAATGTCTGTTGATGAGTACTATCCGAAATATCAGTCAGCGTGCTACAACCCAGAAATGTCATCAGGCTACTACCTGGAAATATGTCAAGAGGCTACTAGTTGAGAATATGTCATCAGGGTACTACCTAAAAATATGTCGATGGGCTACTACTGGGAAATATATCATCATGTCATCATGTATTATCACTGGAGAGCATATCATCAAGGAGCACATCTCAACCTGAAAACATATCAGGGAGCTACTACTCAACCCAAAATCTCATGGGGGAGCTATTACTCAACCCATATTGAGTAATAGATAATATAGGGGAGCTACTACTCAACCCAAACTATCGCCTATTGATATTCCCAACAATGATCCTCAATAGTCATGTGGTAGAACATCTGTATCATAATCCGAGCTTCAGCGAGATACTCGTTTTACCAGAGGTAAGGATCTCATGTCCCCAAGCCTCCTCACTCGTTGGCCAGACAGAGAGGGATAATCCCAACAAGCCCAACTTATGGCTATGATGCCAACTGGGGTATATTCTGCAAAGACCAAGATAGGGTGAGATACTACTCCAACCCTATGGGTAATAGATAGGGGTGATACCCTATTGTCCAGAGTTCCCTCAACCCCAGGAGCCCTCTATCTCAATTCCACACCTTGAGAGCTCATTCAGGGGAGGAAGAGTATGGCTCAGTGTCTTCGATCAACGCTGCTCTCATCATACTTATATTATCGTACTTGTATCAAGTAATCATCATGGATCAATCACAACTATCTCTTGTTCATACAAGACATTAAATCAAATATCATCTTAGAACATAAATAATCATATAAATCACAAAAGGATACCATAATCATCCTCCCTCTCAAGGAGGTGCCAATCACAAGCGGAAGCTTGTATTGAATATCTGCTCGGGTTCACTGAAAGGATTTCAACTATATGTATATGGGATTCTCTGCCAATTGGATCCCATTCTTTATCATCGCAATGTATCCAAAAACTTTGTCAACCATCTCGTCAAACGCTTCTTCATTTTGCTTCATAGCTAGTTATGCTAGCAACATCATACTCAATCTCGGTCGTGCTACAGTCCTCTCATCAAGATGTTATGGTAGATCTAGTATATATTATGGTAGATCTCATACTAAGATAACACTCATATGTGCTCATCTCATCAACACATCCATATAGTCATATATCATTGGAAGAATATCTCAGACCAAAAATAGATCGTTCCATGCAAGTATCTTGAAGGGTGCTTGGTGGCAACTCTATGTGAATGAATCAACTCAAGTTCTATGCACATCATGTATGTATATGGACGAATGTTCAAAAACAAAGCATCTATGCTTCAATCAATTGTTGGTTGCCAAGTCAAGTTTGTTGAGATTTTCTGTTTGAAGTGAAATAGGCAGAAATCTCTGTAGGTGACAACAATAGGGATTCAATTCCTAGATTAGCTCCAGGTTGTTGGGAGGGAGTTAATGCCTCCTATATTTGATGTGAGGGAGTTATGAGGTTGTTAGATTCTTTATTCTATATAATAGGCAACCATTCGGATGGTTTGTTAAGAGTGTGTGAGGATTTCTTGATGTAATCTCCAAATTTTGATTAATATATTCCTGATGCCTATGTTTGGTGGACGTAGCCCAGATTGGTTGGGTGAACCACGTTAAATACTGTGTTATGTGCTTCCTTCTGCTGTGTGTTTAATTTATTTGCTGAGCACCTGATCCAACAATTGGTATCGGAGCATGTTGGAGGTGCCTGGAAGAGCTGGAGCGCTGAGGTGCTGCGTGTTGCTGGTGCGGATTAAATTTGCGTTGCGTGGTGGAGCCTGTATTGACTTAGTGCTGTGCGCGCTGTAACAGAACTCCAGTGCTGGTGCGGGAGTCTATTATGCGCAGAACTGCGGGTATGCTTTTGGGTGAACGTACCAAACCACCTGCTGGACCTGCATATGACGTGCTGGAGCATTCTCATGCTGTATGCCTTTGACTGCTAGTGCGTGGAGAGTCTGCTGGTGCGTATGACTGTGCAGAGCTGCCTGACAGCGTTACACGGTGCTGTGGTGGATAGTGTTGGTGCTGCCTGGAGGGTGATGTCCGCTGGTGGAGTTAAACAGCATTAATACATATTTCTGCTGTGAACTTTTTGTTTTTTTTTTAATACAAAAGTTTTAAAAGTTCAGAACAGTGGGGGTATGGATTGATATCAGCGTGGATTTCATTAAACAAAACCTGCATATTATAAACCAACATGCATATATATAATGGAAACATACACGGTTGTAAAGAAACGGCGTAGTTTGCCATATATGCGTTATGGTTATATATATGTTTAAAAAGTTAACGCATGTGATATATATACCATGTTAAGGTCATGGCAAGTGTAAATGGTGGAATTTAAAGTGGGTTAACGTATGTTAAATGGTGGAGTAATATGAATGGTGGGGTGCTAAAAAAATATATTGGTATATATATTTTGGGAACCAGAGTTTTCAATACAGTACTCCCACGACATTTCCAGGATACTTGAAACAAAAGTTAATAAAACAATTTTTTTTGTTTTTTGTTTTTTGGCGGAGGTCTACTGTAATAAGGCAGTTTTTTGTTGTGTAAAACAAAGGCATAGGCAGTTGTTTTTTAATTGCTGGTTGGTTTTGGAGATTACTGTGTTTTTTGCTGATACAAGATGGCCAAAACACAAAGTGCCCGTTTTGAAATTGATAAATTTAATGGCAAGAATAATTTTGAGATCTGGAAGGTGAAGATGTACGATCTGCTGGTTCAACAAGGTGTGGCGAAAGCACTGTTGGGGAAAAACAAAAGACCTGCTTCCATGACAGAGGATGAATGGGATGAGATGGACGATAGAGCTCTGAGCGGAATTCTGTTATGTCTGGCGGACGATGTTCTGTTCAACATTGTGTCAGAGAAAACCGCCGCAGGCCTGTGGTCGAAG
>APFE031484758.1:22175-43630 GCA_000404065.3 Pinus taeda | reverse complement strand
AAAATTTGACCTTGACACCTTAAAATCACTTGTGTAAGAGCATGTTTGATCACTGGAAGAAGGCTGCAAAGACTGACTTTAATAGATCCCAGGAATAATAACATAAGGGCATCTTGGTGGACAAACTTTTCTTTTGAAGCATGTGCATTAAATCTTTCTACGTGGTCAACTGCGGAGAGTGGATCACCATCAAACACATGTATCCTACATGGCATCCTTCTCGAGACATGATTAGGATGTCCAGGGATGTTAGCAATGTCCAAAGCGGGAAATTTATGAAAGAATGACAACCTATTTAAGGTAGACATGAAACATATGGAGGAGTTGCTTCACCCTAAAAGCATCAACCTTAAAGTTCAATGAAGAACTAGGGCTTCATTCATCTAGTGGAGTCACTAATATTGATATGTTGATATGTCGTATGAAGAACAAATCACACGTCTCATGTCCTCGACAACGACACCAAAAATATTACCACTAAAACTGGCAGGGGACCGAAAGGGGTTCCTAAGAGGGAAACTGCTACGTTAAGGGAAACAGTGGAGGCTTAGTCCACTGTCACCATCGCTAAGTTTCCTTGCTCTTTACGAACTTTCACTGACGGGAGCAATCCTGGTAGCGTAGGGATCACTTGTAAAGTATATGTCAATGGATAGGTGAGAAGTGACCTATAAAACCCTTTACCAAGGATGGAGTGAAGAATGGAACTTGCTTGCTCCTTAAGCAAGGGACTTGGTCCACCAGGGGTAACAGGTGAGGATTGGAGGGTTGAGGGAGAAAGGATAGGTTTATAGAAAAGGTTTTCAATTGCTATAATCCTTGGGAAACTTGGATTTCCAAATGATCCTTGACAAATAATCTTTATTGAGAAGTGGGACCACATTGGGCCAAGTGCACCTAACCCAAGTTTGGGGGATGAAATGCAATAACCAATGATGTTCATACCTCGGACAAGGTGAGGGGAAGGGACCAAACAAGAATATTTAGTTCGAAAGGTTGAATTGATCCTATTCAGGCTTGGCGTTGCGGATGCCTAGGCAAAATGCGGTCCTAGAGCTAGGGCTTGGGATTCCTAGAGATTTCGCTGCTAGATTTGCCTCAAATTTGGAGGAGAGGGAGGGGACCCACCAATGCAATAGCCTATAGGAGATCGAAGTTTTTCCTTGGGTCAATTACCGGAAATTGATGCCCTAGGTGATTTATTGGGGCTAGACTTGAGGAAAAGGGGGAAAATGGTAAAAAGAGGGTTAAAATGATCACCCCTTTAAGGGAATAGTGCCTAATTCACTTGGGGATATGGAGTCAAGGATGGTGATGACTAAGAAGTTGGTTTCTTGATGAAGGAAGCCCAAAAAGTCAACTTCATCTGATGTTGAGAGAAAGAAAAGAAAAGTGACCTTCAAGCATTTATACTTAAAAGAAAATGATGCAAGCTTATCGAGAAAAATAATCTCTAAGACATTTCATTCATATAACATTGGCCCATAGATTAAATTAGCTAAACCATGCTCAATTCCAAATTTTGATTATGCAACAACTAGCCCTAATTTTAGCAGTATGCAACAACAAGAATAATAACATCAAAATTCGCTTACAATGTTATAGAGTATATTCAACCAACATTTTGTTCACAAGATAAAGCTCAAAGACAAGATAAATAGCCCAAATCCATACGTCAAAATTCATCCATATCTAGAAAATATTCTCCAAGGAAAAAATGTTAAGTTTTCTATGATTAGAGAGATCCCAAATCAATTGATGATCCAAATGAATATATCAAACATCAATATATAGCCTCATGAGGAGTTTGAATTAGCCTGTGGGCTTACATTAGCCCTTAATGATAAAATAATGTGCAAATATAACCGCTATTAGTGACAAGCCCACCAAACTAGCTCACAAGTGGAAAAATAAGCCTCACAAGGGGCCAAATAAAAAATTGTAAATGTCGTGGGGCCCTCCAAAGGCCTAATAATGTCCTGAAGTGCCATAATGAGGAATAAATTCCTCGGAATATGATGGACAAGGGGGTGGTCCTATGTTCTCCAAGTAGTAGACCTGTGGTGCTCCTAGTGGGCTTGAGGGCACATAAATGACCCCATGGGTCTCCATATGAATCTGAGACGCTTGTAGATCCTCTGCAATGGTCCAAGTCGTGGAATGAATGATGCCATGACATCGTACAAGTCCTGGGACATCTGTCAAGAGTGTGGGGCTCCTATGGGGGCTTGCTGGGCATAATCTACCAAGCATATCACAATCATCCCAAAAGTGGATCGCTAGTAGTCTCTGAGCATCGATGAAGATCCGTTGAGTGTTGTCTGCTGTTGTGGAGGCCAATGGCTCTCTATGCACAGTCTAGATGTGCCATGTAGACCTTTGGGGGTTAGGATCTCGTATAGGGAGACCAAACCCAAATGGAAACCACCTGTAATCCGGCATAAGATCCAATGCGTCCCCTAGGCTGCTAGTACAACCAGTCATTAAAATAATCGGGTATAAGTGTTTAAAAATCATGGATAACAAAGTTGGCACTTCATAATGGCATGCCCTTCGATAGTGGGCTTTGGCATGTGCTAGTGTCTCCAAGCTTCAAAGGGGGTTAACCAAGTACCTTATTAGGTGGTTTCAACCCTTAAAGGGGATAGTATGTCCAAGTTACATCCCTCTAATGGGGTTGGCAAGTGATAAATAAGTGGAATGGAGTAGGGAATGAGAGGGGCAATCCTGGGCCACATATTGGGGCATAGGGGTAATTAGATAAGGGGAAGCCCATAGTTGGATATGTAATGTGTAAGAGGGAGCAATCATGGTAAATAAGGTGCCCTCGACCTTGATTTTTACACCCTTATTTATATGTGTTTTGCCTTTTATGAATTTCTTTAATTAATTGTTCGGGGCTCAAAGGACAAGAGCATGATGTGTAAGATATAACAATGATTACCTGTCTTCAGGTAGGTCGGTTCATTGCCCTCCAGGGGTTGGGACAATCATGGGTTCCTGAATGATAAAGGAGGCTCATCTAAGGCCTATGGAGCCAGGGTGATGACCATGGATTGGGGTATAGCTCATGTATTGGCTTTTGCCCACGTGCTAATTATTTTTCTCCCTTTCTTTAGCTTGGTCCCATGGAGCTAGGGTGATGACCATGGATTGGGTATAGCTCATGTATTGGCTTTTGCCCACGTGCTAATTATTTTTCTCCCTTTCTTTAGCTTCCTCCATCATTCCAATGATATGAGTTTCTTTCTATAAACTTTCCTTAGTATTGAATCTTAGTTATACTTATTCGGTCTCCTTGAGGACTAAAGTTGTCTTTCCTTTTTGCACATGCTTGAGTTCTTTTAAGCTTCAATATTTTTTCCATCAACTTGCCTTTCTCTATCTAGCATAGAGGCCACAAAGTGTTGAATGAGGTAACCTTCTTATTCATGGACAATTGTTACCTTGCTTATTAGTTATAACGATGATGATTATGTTCATTCCTAGATGTTGTAGATGGGATCTTATGAAGATATCCTACATCCTTTGATACCTTTAGTTTCATGAAGATTAGATTTCATGTGACCATCTTTATTGCACCTTCAGAGAATGAGTTTATCATCTACATCGCTTTGATGTCCCCAATATTGCTATGTGAGGGGATCTTTCATAAGCATCCCTTTCCATAAATTCAGTGGAGACCTATTGATATGTTTAATGACTTCAACTTCTTAGAGGACTATGACTATCCTCCTCCTTCATGCAAGGAATCTTGATGACCCATCCAACCTATAGATGTCCTTGCAATCATGAAATTATTTAACCAAACTTAATTATAGAATGAAAAGATACTTACTTGTCATGTGAAGATGAAATCTTCACCTTGATCATGTTGGAAGTGGTTGAAGCAGATGCATTGATGCTTCCTGTGGATGAGATCCTTTTTGTACTAATAGGAAGATTGCCTTCTTTGCCTTCGAGTCACTTCGACTTATACATCTCACAAACTGTTGATGTACTTGGGATGGCACTGCATTGCTATCAGATAAGTAGATCATGGAACTTTGTAGTATGCAACATTGTGTAGAATCATAGAGTATTGAGGTCAATTGCCATGATGTATAGCGACCCATTAGTTAGAATTGTTGTATCATAGGACTTCTTCGTTTTTTATATTGAGTACTGTTTATATAAACTTCTATATATATGCCCTTGAATATATAAGCTCTGAGAATCTGAGATATCAAGAATGTTCCTTTCATAGAAACGATTTAATCTGAGGTTGACATCTTCATATAGTGGTGTCGAGACTGTGGGTAGAATGGGACTTGTAAAATAAATGTCATTTGGCTGTGTATATCAAAATTGAACTGCTGTATGAGCTTTTCTAATCGAGTCTTTTGCTTGTGATCATTTGCATCTTTTGTCCAAGCTTTTTGAGGTTGAGAATGTGGGAAGAATCCGAGTATAGGTCGTGAAGTTGAGAGAGACTGTAATTCAAAACTGTGACATTATATATTGTTGTTGTAGACTAATCCTTGAATGTCTCTTTAAGTTGCCGTTCCTTGGACTTTAGCACCTTAGCTCTGATACCATGTTCAAGAATCTAGGGCATTTAGAGTTAATAGATTCTTCTTAGCATGATAACTATTTGTGAGGTGCTTAAACTTATTCTTCTTATTCCAATCTGCACTTGTTATTATTATAGTGTGTCTTCTTTAGTTCATCAAATAGCTATCAATACAAAGAGACAAGAACACAAGAAGTTTGGCTTTCTGCTAGGGCCAAAACCTCTCCCTCTTGGAGAGGAAAAACCACACAAAATTATTCTTATAGAGATTCCAATTGGCGAATACCAAGGCCATGACCCTTGACTTACTAGGCCACTCCAAGACCAAGACACCAATCCTCTTCTTTGTCACTGTTGAGATCATCATCATTGTTGTACCATTGAGGTCATCACTACTGCATCATCGAGATCTCCATCACTGCTGCAACATCGAGATTATCACTGCTGTACCACCGAGATCCTTACTGCTGTATCCTCATCGAGATCTTCATTTCAACAAAGAGATCTGAAATATATATATATATATATATATATATTATATAATATGAGAGATGCACAAGTTTTATTGAGATACTGATCTTCCTCCATTGAGGTCATGACTGTAGTTATACTAAGATCATACTTGCATCTATTAGGATTGCTTCTGGACTAGATACTGAGATAGAGTGTGTCTTCATGAGATCACTGCCTTATCACAATAATGTCGAGATTGTAAGGTTGCTTCAAAGGTCACTGTATAGATAGGCCTAGACAGTGAACACTGAGGAGATAAGGGTTGTAGTTTTCTCACTGTAATTATTGCAGAGATATCCGTGATGCACCTTACTGTATTCATCGAGGTTCCTAAGCTTGAGGATAGGCCTCCAAGAATGTCATCCGAAATTCTTCCTACAACTGGCTTGTACTTCATGCACCTATACGAAATTTAGAGAGAATTCCAGTTCTATTCTGTCTGTGGTAACCCTAGCCGGATATAAATAGTGGTTAGTCTCCCATATTTAGTCAATGTGCCCGTGTGAAGTGTTGTGTCTATTATTTGAGCTGACTTGTCATTAATATATATTTTGAAGCAGACTTGACTATCTTTCACATCGTTTCGCTGGCAGTCTTTTTGTTTGCAGGATGGTGCTTGTCTTGGAGGGTTACTTGACACTAGGTTGACACATTTTCATGCTCAAGAATTGCTCTTTAACATGACTTTGATTCTTTGACTTTCCTAGACGTATGGAATGAGTAAGAAACTCATTCGAATAATTTACAAAAACAATATTTATTTTTCTTGACAAGTACAAAGATCAAAATTACATTTACAAATACTGAATCTAGTTACACTTTTCTTCAACATATGGAACCAGGGTGATGACCATGGATTGGGGAGAGCTCATATATTGGCTTTTGCCCACGTGCTAATAACTTTTGTCTCGGCCATCTTTTGCATTTTGTGGTACAATTTCCTGTTAAATGTGGCCAACTATGTTTTTTTTTTTTTTTTTCCTTGTAGCTGCTTCAACCTTCGAGGCATTATTCCAGGCTTGACTCAAGGTGGGGGAAGGGGATAGGGAGGCTAGCCCTATGTGGACCTAGAATGGAAATGTGGACCCAGGTGTGAGAAATGAGGAATGGGGGTATAGTGGGTGGAAAGGAAGTAATATATGCGAATAAAAGAGCGGGACCACGCACCCAAAGTTGGGTTTCCCAAGTAGTACCACCGTAGAACCAAATGGTCAATAAAGGAGATCCCACGGGACCAAGATCCAAGGTAACAATCAAAAGAGATCAAGGGGACAAGAGCACAAACTAAGTCCACTCTTTTTTCCAAATCCTCCCATCAATCCATACCTAAAAGTATCCATGATAAGCAAACTCAATTCTCAATTACCAAATGACAAGACATACCTTTAGATTCAGGAGGCTGACCTTCAAACATACGATTAATATAGGTGGGTGAGGGATGACATGGTTGACTTAGGTGGTAGAGAAATGGCACAACGAGCTAGAAGGAGGCGACAAGGAGCTGTTGGATGTTGACTGAGGCTCATCATGGAGAAAAATTTGTCTTGGGGATATCACCCACGAGGTGGTGGGTAACAGGGCCTTCATGTCCTCGTCATTGTAACATTGGCATCTTTCATTTTTTATGTATTCATCTGAAATCATTTGAGGAGGTCTCTTTGTTTGTAAAAAGAAAACCCTTTTGTAATAGGCCCTTATTGGTCATAAGAGGTCCTTGACTTTCTTCTAATCATCTCCTCAAACATATTGAAACTTCTTTGGGTTGGGTGTTCATTTTGCTTGTAACTTGACTGGAAAGGGTATCTTTCCCCTTTGAGGGAAATTCTTGTAAACCCTTTTCCAAAGGATCCTCTCTATCACTATTCCAGAAAAAGGGATCTAACTTTAATAAAAGATAAAACATTCTTTTGGGAGCTTGGGGGTTTTCCCCCTGGCATCCCTTTTCCCCAATTGGGGAAGGTGTCCTTTGAATGGTTGCTTGAATGGCTAGTTTGTTTCTTTGATTTTCATGCATCTTAAGTTTCTCTAACTTTTCATCTCATTTTACATGTTATGCAAATTTAATGTGTTGAATGATCTTGCTTAACCTCATTTGATAAATCCATTTGTCTCATTCATCTCTCTATCACAATTGTTTTCTTCTTTTAACTAGTAGATTAACTTGTTTTTATGTCATTTTTGTAATCTCATTTTGTTTAATTGCTACAATTGCATTAGTTGGTTTTATTGTCAATTGTCATTTATTTTTAATCAAGTATCTCTTTCATAGCAATTTGACACAAACAAATCTACTTCCAACATAAGTTGGTTGATGCATAGTTTTAAAAACCGGTCGGGATGAATCAGAAACCGGTCAAACCAACCGATTCAATAGGCGACCTGGTCGAACCGGGCAAAAGACTCGATTTAAGGGTTGATTTCTCCAAAAAAATGAAAGAACCCATCAAACCGGACAGTTTATGATAGAACCGACCATTTTATGGTGAAACCCAGGGTTGCGGGGGAGCGGCTCCACTCCTAGAGTGCGCTCCCTTCCGGAGCAACCCTGGGACCGTGCTCTTGAACCATGAGAGAATTTTTTCGCTCCGTAGCCTTTTTTGCAAAAAATTCTAAATGCAATTATTTTTTAAAGAAATAATAATGTTTTAATGGGGCAGCTTAATGATCAATCCTATGGCCCTAGTATTGATATGCAATTCATGGTAATGCTAAATTCTTAAAGTAAAAGTGACATACTCCTTAATCTTCATTTTCATCCTTTTACTTAAATTTTTAACATTACCATGAAATGACTCGGGATGTTTCAGAGTGGTTCTGACCTCATTGAATTTCGTATGGAGAAAGTAGAATTTTAGATCTCCTTCAAAATCCAACAAACTTATCAGTTTTTCAGGATTTTAGGATTGGGGGGATTGCAATGTTTCCATTGGATTTTGTCATGTATTAGGGTATGGAACTCGTATTTAATCAAGAGCACCAATCCGTCTATCTACTCTGATGTTAGTGACATTGGTTGTTGAACTCCTCCATCATGACCCTACTAAAAATGTACCCATCACTCAAACAAAATCTTCACTTGACATTCTATGTTTTTTCTATCTTATGTTGATGCTTAGAGGCTGATATTAATGACAAAGATCCCTATACAGATCTAGATGTGATGACAAAGATACCTCTGGATATTAATGCTTTGAGGGTGATATGAATGACAAAGATCCTGATTTTCTAACAAGACTAAAAAATTAGACATTTCTTGTGGCGGCAAGAGGCCCAACCATTAGCAATAGATAATAGTTTTACTTGTCTTTTCTAGTTTCTAGTAGTTTTTATAACTGTTGACTCTTTGATATTTATTATGATATTTTTTGTAAACAATATATAACAATTTAAGTTTGAAGTTTGAAGTTGCCAATTATAACTCATTGGTAATGAATTATGAATATGATGCTTTGTGAAAGTTAACGTCATTTCATTTCATGTCATTTTATAACATTTCATTTCATGTTAGAATTGATCACCAAAATTATATAACCTGGTTATCTAACCTGGCTATGATATGAAGGATTAGAATTCTATTCGAATATGAGATTTTAATGATGTGGAGATTCAGTACTTTGATATGTGGAGCTTCAGTACTTTGAGTATGTGGATTTTGTAATGAATCTGATATGTAGTGTTTTTATTATGTGGATTTTGTAATGAATCTGATATGTAGACTCTATATAATAGAGTGATCACTGAGGAAACTCAATTTTTATGTTTATCTTACCTACAATTGTCTATGGTTCAAAGATGTGGGGACAAAATTTATTGCAGACTGACAAGGCTAGGGCGGAGAGTGTCCGGACACTCGCATCATTCTGAAACCTTGAGCTGGGTCACTTCATACTTCTAGGTTGCCCTGTCTGATCAAAGCAACAAGTGACTGACAAAGCCCTAGGATACTTCAGACCTAGAGTAGCGAGGCCTCAGGTCTCTTCTTGGCCTTCTCTCCAAGTGATCAAATGACATCTTTGATGTGTCTGGTCAGTTGCTATTCTAGGGCATAGAGCATACATGATCGATATACCTTCTTTAGATGGATCTAGTTTATTGTGCCTCCCAGCTGTGAATTACACCCCATCTCCCCACAGATTCAACTGAAAAGCAAGATTTCTGTCAAGAGTTTGTTCCCTTCCACCTTTGATGGTTGGAGAATGGGGTTCCGTTTTCCTTATGCTCCTCCCAAGATTGTAAAGGTGGGTCCCCTTAGCCCTGGTCCGCCATTGCATTGACCCTTTCATAGTGATCAATGACTCCCATGGTGAAGTCATATCTTGGGCCCTTCCCTTTTAGTTTGTCCTTGGCCATCATGACTAGAAGACTTTGGTATTCTCTCTCTCTCTCTTTCTCAGCATTAGGAGCTATAGTCTCTGGCCTTTCTATTGTGTCACTGTGCTTACACAATCTGGTCTTTTGGCAAGAAGTAGATCTTTTTGTCCAGCTGACTTACTTTTAAGTTTTGTGGTCATTTGTGGGACATTAAGTAATTTATCTTGTTTTATGTAATGTTTATAAAAGATATCATTAATGGTATTATGAATGAGAATTCATTCTTGTTGGCTTCATTTGCAAATTCATGAATGATATTTTGAAATTTTTGTTTACCATGTGTATGTGTGTGCATTGATGCTTCCGACTGGTATTCTATCTAGGCCATTATATAGATTTGTCATAGCTGTACCTGATGCAGTACTCATATCCATGTTCGTACAGCTTACTTTCTAGGTTTTCCAGAAGACCTAGTTTTTTAGCAAGTATGCTATTCATCTGTTTTGCATATCCTGTTTCTTCTGTAGCGTCTTACTTTTCCAATGTTGAATTGAGATGCCATTTGTTGACAGTGAGTTGGCTGTTTGAATTTTTTTAGTGTATTTGGTAGGCAGTGTCTGGAGTGACCAAGTTTACTTATATAATTCTTTTGCTTCAGGTGGCTGTATCTAGACGCATGGAATTCATGGGAAACCGTCCTCAGACATTGTTTGAGTTAGTTTACCACGCATTATCAGATGTAGTCTTTATCAAGCTAATTTTGGTAGCTGATAAATTGTATTATTTGCTGACAAATTATTTACTCTTCCAGAATACTTGATGCCTCATTGGGTGCAACAACATCACAAGATTGTTCCCTTAAAATGGCTTTTCCCTTAACTCAGGTATATATCAATTCTTTAATCTGTGGTACTTTATGGATCACGGTACAAAATTGAATCTTTTGATACATAAGCTCAATGATTGTTTGCTTATTACTGGTGCAGGTTGTTCTAACTTGTATGGCAAAACTGCAAGATCAAAGTTTTTTTTCACCTGGAGGTGAAAGTGCAGATAATGTCACATGTGTTGATCTTCTATCTACAGCACGCCTGTCAAATAGTGCTTGTCACTCAATCTTATTAAAGCTTGTTACTGCAATTCTCCGCCACGAGTCTTCTGAAGTATTACGGAGACGGTATTTCAAATTTAATATTTGAAACATAGTTCTAATGATCTACTATTCTTGTTCCTTATTTTTTATTTCTGAAGAAATTTATTGAACCTTTTGCGTTTGCAGCCAATATGCAATACTGCTGAGTTATTTCCAGTATTGTAGAGGCATGGTTGATTCAGATGTGTCATTGGCTATAAAGCGAAATTTATTGCTTGAAGGACAGGATGGAGAAGATGATGTAGAACTTCAGAAGGTAATGAGGTTATATATATCTTTTTTTCATGAGAAATATCTTTATATTCCATATGGGGAATATACATTTTTTGGTCCTCAGTGGACTGTTCAAACTCAACAACATTGGGTCAAAGCCATTACAACAAAGCTAATCATGTCACTTATGGGAATTGAATCTGGATGGGGAGGATAACATTTTCTCTTCCCAACCAACTGAGATAAATCCAGTTTACATAATAGTTTCCTTCCTTACGGAAGATAAACCCAACTGATGTAATGATTTTGTTCCCTATATTTTATTTTGAGCTGACATATTTGGACCATTTGTATTTGTTGATGTTGTTCTTTGACTTATGTTTAGTAGAATGAATATTATTTGTTAAGGTTTCATTTTGATTCATGTTTTATAATTTTCTCAGATAGACAAAGACCATGCAGAACTGGCCCAGATGAATTTCTCAATATTGAAGCGAGAAGCCACAGCCCTTTTTGAAGTGGTATAATTCTGTTTTATTTTCACTTAGGCTAACTATGATCCTTTGATTTGGTGTCACTTTTTAATTTTTTTTTTTGTACTTTCGAAGATCAAATAATGAATAATTAAGACATTGAATTGTTGCTTTATGCTACTTGTTTATACAAATACACAAGATCTTTGCATTCATGGTATGGCCTTTTACAGTTAATAGGAAAACTTTGTGGTTTCCTTTCTTAAAGGTCTTCATATTTATTTTCTTGTTTTTATTCAATTTAAGAAGTGTCTGACCTTTCTTCCTATTAAAACAAAATCTTAAATTCATGAATATTAGTGTAAAGTATAGTTCACATAAAAGAGCATTGTTAATTTTTGCCTCCATTATTGTCCCACCATACGATCCATGCTATTTTCAAACTGGAGAGTTTAGATCCAAAAAATTACAAGATCTTCAGCATTGGACAGATGTATGCCAAGTTGTATGCTAACAATATCTCACGTGGTTATGATGAGCTTTAGTGGAGACACCTCAAGGCTAGAGGAAAGACAAGTTTTTGCCTAGAGTATTGAGGCATTGATTACATCTTCACTCTTCATGCTATTATTGAGTAACCTTGTCACACTCTTCTAAAGTCGTTTGTTGTTTTCTTTTGAAAATAATTTGAATTGGTCTTTAGAGAGGACTTGATCCAAAGGTTACGTGATATTGGAATTTCAAATATCATTTTGATTTGCATCATTTTGATTTTGTGAGTTAATTCTTGGCGATATCTACACTGCTCATGGGTTATTAGTCTTCATTGGGAGGATTGTAGGGGTCAAACAAGGATACCCTCTTTGGTAGATTTTATTTGGGATATATATTGATGAACTAGACTCCTTCCTTCCGAAGCATATATAAAATGGGGATGGTTGATGACACCATGTATTGATCTCCTCTCATTTATTTGCTGATTACATGATCCTCTTGGCCTATTTGTTGAAAATGTAACTAGTTTCTGTCTTTATAATTGTGGTTTTACACATTTCAATATGTATGCTATGTAACAAAGAAAAGAAGAGAAGAAAAAGTTATTATTATTAAAGCATGAGGTTCATGCTTCTTATTGATGTTCTTCTAGGTAAAAGCATGTTCTTCATGCTTCTAGGGTTTTTTAGGTCTTAGGATTTATTGTCATGAGTGAAAGGAGTCAATATCATGTTTATAAGAGCCTTCGAGGCAAAATGTAATTGGAAAAAGAATTATTTTTGAGTCGAAAGTCCTGGAACCTCCGAAAGTACAAGTCGGCCCATACAGCTTCAAGTCGACCTAAAGGAGGGAATTCGATCCCTTGGAAAGGCTACATAAAGGAGTAGTTCGACCTCATTTGGGACTGACTCACTAAGAAGTTTGATCTCAAGGAAAAAGTTCGATCTATACCTAGGAAGCAAGAAGACAAGAAGAACAGAGGTCTAGAAGAAGAAGTCGTGTTTTTGGGTTATCTCTTTCCCACACGTGTGAAAGTCTAGGGTTTTTGCAGCTACAAGGGAAGCTGTAATTGCATATTCGAGTTGCAGTCAATCGAAGTGCAGGTTCTTGTTGCTGGAAGGAAGAATAGTCTGTCTTGGCTCTTGACCTTGTTGACCTTAGGATAAGTTTTCTTGCTCAAGGAAGCTTTCTAGAGGAAGTTGGATTAGGGTTTCTGCAACTGCTCTATGTGGAAATTTCTAACTCTGACACATCAGAAATCCCTATTGCATTATCTAGTTTATTATCTCCTACCTGTTCTTTCCATTAACAAGTTATTTATAAATATAAATACCGAAATAAACACAAATGCAATCTTCACACATATACAGATCAACAACTGAACTAGTTGAGACAAACACACAGGGGACACCGTTATTTTTGGACAATCGTCCCCGGAAAAACCCAATGTGGGAAAACCAGTGCAGCAAATATGAGGGTTTTATTATTATGCAGTTTTTGAATAACTCACCCTTCAGAGATTTTCCTTGGCAGAATTACCTCTCTTCAGAGACAGATATTCTGGCCGATCAACAACCGGATGATTGATCCCGCAACAATGTAGACAGATCCTTAGTTGGACAACGAAAGCTATACTCCAAGCTTCCTTTTGGAACTGCGTCACCCTCCAGGGACTGTGTCAAACTCTATGACTTTGCGTTTGCCTCTCAACTCCTAGTCTGCCCCACGAAAATTCCTCAGCGCTATTGATTCAGCCCAGCGTCAGCTCTGCAACTCTCTGCACTTCTTGCATCAGCCTTTGCTGTCTCTGCATCAGCCTCTTGGCCCTTTGCGTCGCCTGCAGTGGCCTGCTCGGCCTCTGCGTCAGCGTTCCAAGGCTCTGCGTTGTCTCTCCGACACTTTCTTTGCCTCTCTGATATGTATTCTCGGCCTTCTGCCGAACTGCCCCTCACTGCAATAGATCACTAACTTGATTTCTCAGCAAACCTTGCCCCAAAAAATTGAATTTTTGATCAACTTGGTGTTTCTCCAACTGACCCTCAAGCCTCCTCTTTTACTTTTCCTGTTGATGATTCAATAGTCGAGATTAAGTCCCTAATCAACGACTAAGATTAGATTTGGCTTGATCCTCGTTATTTAGAACTTTCTCACCCATATTATATTAATACACATTAATATTTTAATTTTCCTAAGTTTAGACTTAGGAACCCCATTAAAAATATTAATTATTTTAATATCTCTCGATCCGTGTGAAATTTTCCCAAACGATTTATGGGTTTTGGAGATCTCATGTGCCTTAGCCTGTCCACCAATTTTCATGGCTAGAGCACATCCGATGCTACCAAAAGTTAACACTATAGGGGCTGAAGTTGCAGGTCGAAGTAGCAATATTGAAGCTGGCAGGTCGAAGTTGCAGGTTGAAGTTGGTTGGTGCTAGATCAAGGAAGGACTTGTTGGAAAGGCTGACCTGGTACTTGGAGAAGGACTTGTTTTAGGGGTTGGGTCTTTGTTGTCTCATTGAAGGCAAATTCTGTAAGGAGAAAAGTTTTCCGGGTTTTCCCCTTGGTAGGGGTTTTGTCCTGACTTACAACCTAATTTTTATGTCCTATGTTGTTACTATTTTTGTTCTTGATATTTGTTTGATGAAACGATCTAAAAAAGAACACAAGAAGACTAACTAATTTCACAAGCAAATATTAAGGTCAAGGAAAATTGATATAATAAGCCGCCACTTTGAATTTTCCAACACTATTTGCCTAAGTGATTGTAGGGATAGGTTGAAATTATTTATAACTTTTTTTATCTTCGACAATTGATGGTTAGTGTGAGTAAGATTAAGGTTATGATTTTCATTGTATGGAAATGTGTTTTTTTTGGCTATTGTTTCCACTTCTAAAGTGATGTGGTTGAGGTCATCATGACCTATACATACTTAGGGGTTTAGTTTTTATGGCATTGGTTTAGCTCAAGACACACTTTCGCATTGGATCATAGCAAGGGATATGGTTCCCTTGCTCTACATGAGAGATTTTGTTTTCATAATCACTGATAAGATATCTCATAAAAATGCCGCTCATGGACAAGACCATCATACCCTCTTTCGCTTTATGAGGTTTGGTACCTAGTTTTCTCTAGACTAATTGGTCTAGGATAGAGAGAATATATGCCCTTTTTCTACAACTCTTATTCGTTGCAAAAATATAATTTCTCATTGCACTGTCTATACAAAGTTATAGGCCCATCCTTTGTGCCTCAAGGTTATCTTTAGATTTGTTTCTTTTCTTCACAATCTAGACCTTTCGTGACTTGGATCATTAAAGGGATTGGTATCACTAGTTTTCTTCTTGCTTTTATGAGGCTCTTACCTTAGTGAGCCTTCGTGTATGGACACATTGTTTGCCTATGGAGGTTTTTAGGTTGTGTTGCATTGGTTTTTGGGATGAAGGAATGATAGGGATGGGGAGATGCATCCTTAGGACGTCTAGACTCTAGAGAACACCTTCAAACTTTTTAAGGGAATGCCTCTATCTTTATGTGTGTGTATAAAGCCTTACACATTAGTTTTGAAAAAGCTCAAGCAATTAAAAAGGGTAGAGTGAGATCCTACTGTTATTAATTGGACATGAAAAATTGTAGTTTAACTTTAGGAAGGCTATGTGTAGCTATTTCAATTTGCAATAACTCCATGAAGGGGCTATGAGACAAATGGCCAATACCAAGAACAAGTTTTCTTCTTCGCGTTTCTTGTTTTTGAAGATTATCTTAAAAGGCATTCCCTTCTTGATTGGGTTTTGTAGATTCATATTTAAGGTTAAGAAGGTAATTGAATATGAATTTATTCACATTTAGTACCCAATCCGTGTCATTACTATTCAATTGTTTTCATAATTCTTGAGATTGGCATGTCAGAAGAATTGGACTTGAATATGTTCTCGACACCGATGTATAATATGTAAAAGCTATGATGACCTCAAAATTGATAAGAACAAGAGAAATAACCACAAGGGTCAAAGCTTTGAGATGTTGCATTTTTTGACTCTATTGACATGGGCATTGCTTGATGTAATATTGTTGTTAAGGTAGTTAAATCACTAGAAATTCAAATCAAACTCATTATACAAAACCCATGTTTTGAGCTGCAAGTTTGCATTACAATTCTAACATTGCTATGTCTAGGTTTCTTGAATCATAATGATTCTTGCTTTGGGTGATTCATCACTTGATAAATCTACCCTCCTTACATCCTTAATTGTTCTTATAGAACCCTAGACAAGTTCTCAGGAAAACCCTAACCTAACGGTATGATAATGTCAATGTTTGAAACCCTAAAACTGCTTCGGGTTATTGGGAAATGCTATTTGAAGTTTTTGTTGATGATGTCATGTTGGGGATTTCGCTATGATCATGGAAACCTAACTTGTGAGGGTTGAATGATGCTTGTCTGAGATCCCAAACATTTGAAATTTTGGAATAGTGGGGTTTGCTTTGCTATGTTATGAAACCTTAGATATTTAGGGTTTAGTTGGGTTTATAAGCAAAAACATTGTCATGTATTTAGAGTCCTATGAGTGAAACCATAGGTATGTGTTCATTTGGATGAAACCCTAGCTTGTTCTAGGTCGGTATATGTCTAACATTTTAATATTGCCTGACATATGATGTGCTTATGATATGCTAATGAATTCCTAGATATATGTGTTGAGCTAAGTGTTAATGGTCATGAGTCCTAGGGTTTGGAAACAAGCCCTAGTCAAAGTTTGATGGTCTAGGATGATGATGTTTGAAAATCTAGGGTTTAGTAGCTAAACCCTAGTAGTGGTTAAATTCTCTAGTGTGTATAACTGTATGGAATTTATGAATCTATATAGTGATTGCTCAAAATTTGTAGATGGAAATCTATGGTTTACATCAAACCCTAGTAGATAATAGTCATGATGTTGATTAAGCTATGATTGGTTTTGATTGTTGAAGCTCATATATGAAATCTAGGATATGTATGAAATCCTAGTGAGTAGTCTAACCTATGAATTCTGAAAGGTGTTAGATTCATTGATATGATTTGTTTCTAGCATTTTCTATATGAAAGAACTTGTCATGTCATTGAAAGAATATTGAAACCCTAGATATAATGAGCTTGATATCTTGATGAGCTGTGGATGCAATTTAGGGTTTGTAACAAAAGCCTGGGAAAGAAGGTGAAGCATTGAAGTATAGTCTCTCGCTGATTATGTTTGTAAAGTCTAATGCTTCTGTGATTTTGATATGACTAACATCATGCTTCTATAGATTTGGTTGTACTTGCTATCTAAATTGTGTAGGTACACAATCTTCAAGATGGTGAAGATGCTCATAAAATAAAGTTGAAGCGATAAGCATGATGTGAATAGTGATGATAATAACTCTAATGAGATGGTTGCTATGTTGCAGGAACCGCTGTGGGGGGGGGGGGGGCGTTTTCCAGCCGAAACGGAAACGAAACGCTTTGCGAGTTTGGTACGGCCGTGAAACACGTTTCTGGCCGTACCACCTTGTTTCCCGAAACGGAAACATGGGTGGTACGGCCGGAAACGCGTTTCACGACCGTACAGTGCCACGTTTCCAAAAAAATCATTCGTTTTTTAATTTTATTTTTATTTTTTTATTTTTTTTAGGCTATCTAGTGGGTTCTAGAAGCCTGTCTAAACTTATAAAAGAGAAGTATGTCTCATTCTCTCATCACACTATTTAGCAAGTCGTTTCTCTTGGAGACTGGCAGTTGTTTCAGCTAGGGTGTTTTGAGCAGTGAGCATCAGCAAAGTGGATTTCAGCAGCAGGAGAAAGAGGTTTCAGCAGCAAGAGAAAGAGATTTCAGCAGCAGCAGATTTGGCTCAGCTACAGCCATATTTCTCCTCTTTTCTGGCATTTTGGGGTAGTTTCTCTTTCGCTTGAATATGAAGACGATTCTGGAAGTGGAATTGGTGCATCATCTTCTTCAACACCACCATCCCTGTTGAGCATTGTGCTGTTCTATTTTTGATGAGTTGTTATGTTGAGGATTAGTCTTTTGTCTCTATATTCTTGCAGCCTTATAGTCTTTATTGTACTGCAGCCTATATACTAATATAAATAAAGGCTGATTTTGAGATTTTTCCCTTGGATATATAATAAACTTTAATGGTTGCTTTTGGATTTTCCTATATTTTTATTTTCATTATGTGATCATTCATGACTCATGAGTAAATGTGATATAAATTTAATCTTAATGTTTAAATGTAATAAATTATAATGTATCATTAATGCTTTATGATTGCACATATCAAATTTGGGGAGGTCGCGTTTCGTATCGCTTCTCGTTTCGGAAACTTGTTTCCGTTTCCCCGTTTCGTGCAACTTAGGATGGTTGAAAGCCACGAAAGTTTCTCCAATGATGAAAAGAAGAAGTTGATCTCCCTGGGTAAAGAGGGAACTTGAATAGAAGAAATCTCCCTGAAGTTAAGAGGGAGTTTGGATAGAGGAAATCTCCCTGGTTGAGAGGGAGAGCATAACTGTGATTGAAGAATGAATTTTGAAGGATATGTTCGTGCATGTGAAGTAGGAAAGGAAAGTATATGATTGAGGAATCTTTTGTCAAAGATTCGGTTAATAGTCCTATTGTGTTGAGAAGCAACATCTGTTGTCTAGAAGACCTGAAAGGTTTGTATTTGATCATGTACATGTGAAAGTATTTTATTGATTCGGGTTGTGTTTGTACTGGTAAATCTCTCGAAGGTTTTTGATAGCATGCTAGTTATCGTTTAGTTGGATTGGGAGAGATTTGTTTCCCTTGATCTATTGGATCAAGGGGTGATGAGGCTTTGTGAGTGAAGCATTGCTTGGGAGGACATCTGGCTGACACTTTGTGTTGATGTCTAGGTCGCAAAGTTGGAAAGGAGGCGTTGGTCATTGATCGCTGAAATACCTAGATCTCTCGGTTGATGGTTAGCAAGTAAGCCTGATGATATTGAGAGAGGCTGAAAGCTTGAATCCATCTTAGTCCCACCCAAATAGATTTCCCTGGTTAGGAATCTAGTCCGTTGTGGTGCCTAAATTGTTGAGAGACCAATGGATAGATTGCCTTGGTCAGGAATCTAGTTTGTGGCATTGTGGTGCCTAAATTGTTAAGAGAGCAATGGATAGATTGCCCTGGTCAAGAATCTAGTACATGGCATTGCGGTGCCTAAACTTCTTTGTAGATGATGTGTTTTAAGATCTTCCATGTACCTCTTTGATTATATGTAAATATGAATATCTCCCTAGTTAAGAGGGAGTGTTGAAGCATGTAACTAGGTTTGGTCTACATAATTGTACTTGGAGTCAAAACGTAATATATTTGTCAAAAGAAAACAAAAAAGAATTTCTATTATTGATTTAATTGACTTGTTAAAGCATGGGTCTCATTCTTGGGTCAATTGTTATAGGTCAAGCCTCCATTGTAGGCTTTAGGATTATTTATTTAGGTCAAAGTCAATTTGTTTATAGGTCAAAGACTCCTCCATCAAGTCTTCCTCTGTCAGCTTCAAGTAGATTATCATCAAGGCGGCCTCGTTCAAGTATATTCATGTTGGCCTAATTTTAAATGGAGACACAACTACTCATGAAGTCATGTAGGCTTATTTCCAAGGAGAAACAACAATATATACATGGCTATACCTCACTCAACAGTTCAGTGTAGAAGCTTGCATAAAATCTCAAAACGACAAGTTCGAATATCTTCGAAATGCGGCTCGGTTTTTTCTCTAAAATGAAGTTTGGATATCTAAGGAAATGAAGCCTCGGTTACCTCATGTTCGGTGCTACTACTATAACAGTGTTTCAGTACCACAACAGTGAGAAGGGTCAACGCTAAGAGTATAACTACAGCAATAATGGTTCGGTTTGAGTTTAAGGGTATAACTATAGTGGTAAGGGCTCGATGTTACAACAGTGAAGATCTCGATGCAATATCTGTCCCAGTGTAATTACAATGATGAGACTTCACAACAGTAAGAAGGATTCAGTGTCTTCAAAGTAAGAAGTGATGATGTCTCGGTGCAAACTCAATGGCAAGTATTCGATGAAAACTCAATGAAAAGAATTCAGTGACATGGATGTAAACACAGGGAATGAAGGATGACTTGATGGAGGTAGTCTCGAGTGTATGTTGTAAGGGTCTTGGTCGTCTCATTTGGAATCTACTGAAAGGAAGAACTTTGACTGGGTTTTCCCCTAGAGTGGGGTTTTTCCCTGGCAGTGTGCCTACATCTTGTGTTCTCTTTTATTGGTTGCATGGCATTAGTGTTGATGATAAGAAAAGTTAATTATAAAGAATAAATAATAATAATGAAAACATCACAAGATATTGCCATAATCAAAGAAATCAATTAACTGCCTCCTCCGTGGATTTTCTCAACAATGATGACTAGGAGATCTGTTAAATTTAGGTATGTTCTATGCTTAAGAGCAATTTACTTCAATTTTTTGTTAGCTCAATATCAATGTCCAATTTAGCAATCACATTAGCTTGATAGTAAAATGCAGATAGAACATAAACATAAACAACAGAAGACAAGCCAAGAGAAGAGGACACAAGATGTGGCATCAGTTAGGGACAAACCCCAATGTGGGGAAACCCTTGATGAAATCTTCTCATATTCTTCAATAGTTCAGTAGAGAGAGAGATAGTACAAATATACAAAACTGATATTTTATGACAACAACAGTTAAGCCTTGACCAGAGAAGTCAATGCTGGTCAAATTTGACAAATATTCCTCTAAGTGGCTTGGTCAAACCCAACCAACATCAACCTTCAACAGTAAGCTCAATGCACCCAAAAACTACACAACTGGTTCTGCTCCTAGGAAGATCCTCCACATGGCAACAACACGCTGCTGCAATCATGATCCAATCCGGTCAACACTTTGACCCAACACTCCTCCACAAGATGCTGATGTCCTCCACTGTTTGCTTGCTGCTCCTGCAATTCTGGTTAGGGCACAATATGCAACCCTTAACCGTCCACGTTGTCAGCAAACTAAGCCCTTTTAGGGTTGTGGTCTAAGTTGCACGAAACGGGGAAACGGGTACGAGTTTCCGAAACGGGAAGCGATACGAAACACGACCTCCCCAAATTTTGGAAACGGGGAAACGCGAATAATATATATATATATATATATATATATATATATATATATATATATATATATTATATATATATAGGACATTTAAGAAATATGTGCAATCATAAAGCATATATGATACATTCTAATTTATTACATTATGATAAAATTGTCAATTGTCAATGCATAAACTATAAGTCTCTAAATTTACATCTCATTTACTCATGAATGATCACAAATGAAAATAGAAATATCCAAAATCAGCCACAAGAAATTTCTAATTTCTTGTCTCGTGCTTGATTGGGAGTCTCCACCTGCATAGTCGAATGACCTTAGTGCTCTTGATTAAATACAAGTTTCATACCCTAGTACCCTACATGCTCTTCATTATTGGGAGTCTCCCCTACATAAAGGGCTTGGTTCTCTTGATTAAATACAAGTTCCATACCCTAGTACATGATAAAATCCAATGGAAACATTGCAATCTCCCTAATCCTGAAAAATAGATAAGTCTGCTGGATTTTGAGTGAGATCTAAAATTCTACTTTCTCCATATGAAATCCAATGAGGGTGAAACCACTCTCAAACATCCTGAGTCATTTCATGGTAATGTTAAAAATTTAAGTAAAAG
>APFE031484758.1:0-14419 GCA_000404065.3 Pinus taeda | reverse complement strand
ATTTATGTTCTATCTGCAGTTTATCGTAATGCTGATGTGATTGCTAACTGTGAAAATTTAAATAAATTGCTCTAGCATAGAACATACCTAAACTTAATAACCGGCTTCAAATCCCAAATCTAAAATAACTTGATTCATCTCATAGTCTCTTATATGTGCGCTAAGCCTCATTTCTTTCCTTGTTCTCTTCACATTGTTAACTGCACGTAACTCGGTCTTGTATAGCTCTTGATTAATCTGATTAAGTCTTATATAGGTCTTGATGGGTAGCTCTTAA
This sequence comes from Pinus taeda, assembly GCA_000404065.3. Classification (NCBI taxonomy): domain Eukaryota; kingdom Viridiplantae; phylum Streptophyta; class Pinopsida; order Pinales; family Pinaceae; genus Pinus; species Pinus taeda. The sequence goes on along the minus strand of APFE031484758.1, from coordinate 14,142 downwards.
GGGGCTGTGGGGCCATCTTGAGGAGGCCAAGTGCCTAATATTGTGGGCCAAGTGCCTGGTATTTGATTGGGATGTCAATGTCTCCTGGGGGTGTAAGGATTTCAATGCCTGGGGTTGTGCACCGTAGTAGGTGTGGAGAGAGTGGGCCAGCCTCGCAAGATGCCCAGAGTCATTGAGTACTAGGATCGGATGCCTGCCTTGGGGCAGATGAGGTCTGAGCCGGGCATGAGCCTTGGGGCTAGTCTTGGGCTAGGATACAAATCGATGTCTGGTTCTGGAAGTGGGAAAAAGGACAAAAATTCCTTGAGATTTCCCCAGTGTTGTGGAAAATTTGGATGCCTGCTGGTTATACTAGTTCCGCAGAGGGTGTAGGGCAAACATGAAGTAATAAACAACTAAATAAATAAAATGTTAAATGATTAAACTTAACTTCTGGACGAAGTTCCTTAAAGAGGAGGGAGCATGTAATGTCCCCCAATAATAATAATAATAATATTAATATAGCAAATAAATGATAATAATAAAGAAAAGATAATATAGTAAATAAATAATGAAGAAAATATAATAATAATAATAATAAATAATAAAATGGTAAATAACAATTACTAAGATTCTCTCTCTCTCTCTCTCTCTCTCTATATATATCTATATATATATATAATATATAAGTAACTATAAAAATAAGTAAAATTATCAAAAAGCAAAAAGGAATAAAATAAGAAATAATTAAATTAAGAGAAATATTGAATTAAGTAAAACTTAAAATAAAGAAATAAAAGTTGCATGTTGACACATGGAATGTTTGTATGCAGTTCCATTTCCATTGTTTGGTCTATTTAATAGATGATGAGGAAGATGAGATTTATCATTCCTTCTTTCATTTTCTTGGAAGAAAAGTGTTGTGAGACAAATGATTCCTTAACAGTAGTACGTTGATTGAGGGCTTGGGGGCGGCTAGTTGTAGAAAGATTATGTGCAACTGAGCCTACAATTGGGTGGAGAGTTGTCCCCAAAACCTTGTTGCGGTTAACGAAATTCAAGGAGCATTCAACTCCAAAAGCGCAAGTAAGGAATATATCGATACAGGTAAGTCGTCTCCTTGCTCATATTTCTCAATTTTTTTTGTTCAATAGTTGAATAATTGGGTGTTGATTATTAATCATACAAATTGATAGAATTAACGCTTGTTTATATATAACAACCCCGAATTAAACAAGCATTAATTCTATCAATTCACATGATAATAATCATGTGAATTGATAGAATTAATGCTTGATTAATTCGGGGTTTTTATATATAAACAAGCGTTAATTCTACCAATTCGTATGATTAATAATCAATACCCAATTATTCAACTATTGAACATAAAAATTTGAGAAATATGAGCAAGGAGATGACTTACCTGTATCGACGGTATTCCTTACTTACGCTTTTGGAGTTGAATGCTCCTTGAATTTCACTAAGCGCAACAAGGTTCTAGGGACGACTCTCAACCCAACCGTAAGCTCAGTTGCACATAATCTTTCTACAACAGGACACCCTCGAGCTTTCAATCAACGTACTACTGTCAATGAATCCTTTGTCTCGCAAAATTCTTCTCCCAAGAGAATGGAAGAAGGAATGATGACTCTTATCTTCCTCATCACTTATTAAATAGACCAAACAAAGCAAAATGAACCACGTGCACACATTCCATGTGTCAACATGCAACTTTTATTTATTTATTTTAAGTTTTACTTAATTTAATATTTTTCCTAACTTAATTTTTTCTTATTTTATTCCTTTTTACTTTTTGATAACTTTACTTATTTTTACCATTTTTATAGTTGTCTTAATTTAACTCTTCCTTATTTTATTTTACTTTTTGTTAACTTTACTTATTTTACTATTTTTATAGTTTACTTTTATATATGTTTATTTAAAACTCTAGTATTGTTATTTACTATTTTATTTATTTTTTTATTATTATATTTTCTTCAATATTTATTTACTATTATTGTCTTTTCTTTATTGTTTATCATTTATTTGCTTATAATTTTAATATTATATTATATTATTTATCATTATTATTATTAGGGGACATTACGATTGTAACTTTGGCTTACCCATTAACTCCCATGTCTGCATTGTCACAACATTGGCTTCATATCTAAGATCTAAAATAACGTGATTCATCTCATAGTTTCCTATTTGCACACTAAGCCTAATTTCTTTCCTTGTTCTCTTAACATTGTTAACTACGCATAACACACTTCGTGGTACTTCTTTAGACGCACATGAATCTATCAATTCCTGTAGTCATTCTACAACTTTTTGATCTCTTAATAACTTTATACAAGTTTCCAAAATGACTTTAAAATACCTTTTTGGCTTGCTGACTCCTGATTCTGTGTCAGAGTTTGATTATCTGTCGAAGCTGATACTACATTACAACTCATTTTTTGCCTCGGCTGCGCACTAGATGTCGAAGCTCCAACATCCTTAAAGCTTCGTTTGGATTCCATAAACATTTTTTTTTCCTTCTGAATGTCAAAAGAAAGAGCTTTTACAACAATCTTTCTAACCCCATCTAGTTTTAGATTCCTTCTTTCCTTCTACTTTGTCACTTCTAGTCGCAACTCCACTTCTATTAACAATATTGATTCGAAGATCATCGGTTCTTCTTTCGGCAGTGATCATCTTAATGTTCTGTGTCAAATGTTGATTTTTCTTTTCTTGCATTTTTACTATAAGTACTAGACATTTTTCAATTACATGATCAAATGATTTGCAATACTTACATGTCATAGTAGGATTATGATAGTCTCTTGCAAAGTGACCTGTCTAGCCGCAGTTATAGCAGATAATTTGTCCACGGCCTCGACCAGCTCCGCCACCTCGACCTCTTTCTTGATAGCCACTTCGACCACCACGTTGTCCACTTCCTTCGTGTCCATGCTCTTCAACTTGCATTCTATATGTGTCAACATCGTGATCCATCATTAATTCATAAGCTTAACAATTATTCTCATCATGTCCCACCGATTTACAGAACTTGCAATATAAATTCTTTAGAGTTTGCACATATTTTTGCAACAAATAACTCTGAGTGATGTTCGCCTGTAGTTCTGCATATCTCGCACCATAGGCTAGATCCGACATTCAAAGGATTGGGTGCTCCACTAGCCATGTAATTTTTGAAGAGAGGGCATTGTTCCTTAGAGTGGCCTTTTGATTTGCACTTTGTACACAACACTTTTTCTCTGACTTCCTTACTTTTCTTCATATCTTGTAACTGCAGAGTCAAATTTGCCAGCTGGCTCTGAATCTGTTTCATACCTGCATTTGTATCTCCTATAGGCGAAGCTTCTAATTTCATCGCCAGTTCTAAAGCTTCAGCTTGAGTTTCTATCTTCTATTGCATCAAAGACAATCTGATATGTGGCAGCAACATAACTATGAACCATTCCTTACGTTGCTGCGAAGCTATGTCGAAGCTCACCTAATCTAATAATACTTTGAACCTCTAGTCAAATTCCCAAACAGACATAGTAGGCCTTTGTTTGATCTCCTTTAACTCGGTGATACATTGTGATCCAAATTTTGACTTCTTAAATTCTTTTACCAACGCTTTTTTAATGTCTTCGAATGATTTTGTTTGATTGCTTGAATACTTCATGTACCATGTCAACGCTCGATTTCAGAAAGTTGTGAGAAGCTGTGACTTCTTTATATTTTCATCATGGACCTGCTTCACTGTCCATATTGCTTCACATAAAAACCATAATTGTTCTGGATCCTCTGATCCAGTTCTGTTAAACACATGTAGCTTAATATCATCGGCCATATTTCTTTTTGGAGGGGGAGGGGAATTCGTAAGTGGAGTAGGATGGGGGGTAGAGATACGGGGAAAACCAAAATTATTACTAGATTATGGCTTCAATGAACTTTTAGGATGAAGAGGTGAATACTACGGAGTTACTTCAAGGTTTTCAAGGAAGTTTTCTTCGCTTTCATATTCACTCAACAGAGGGCTATAATCAGTTTCTATGAAAGTCTTCGGATCTTGGCCACAAGACCTCTTCCTAGTGTCTATTCTATATCTTTTTCCACTTCGCGTTATTCCAGGCTCTTCTTTGAATCTTCTCCCAAACATAAGTAGCTAATAATTTGACTGCATTCGTAAAATTCCCTTTTTTGCACAACAACATCTTAATCTAGAGTTTAAGAGATCTTAAGTACTTACGTTGCGGTCCTTTGAAAAATTTTCATTTTGTTTCGTTATAGGACACAATCAAGTCTACTGCAAACTCAGTAATGAATCCTCCCAAGATGTTATCAATTCAAAAATCAATAGCCCTTGAGTTCCTATTATTGGCTTTCTTGAGTCATTGTATTAATTCATGAGTCCACTCCTTAGGTTCGTCTCCTTTAAAATAATTCTTTCTATTGATCAACCTTGAAATCCACTCATATCACTCAACATGAAATGAGTCAAAGAAAATTTCGTACTGATTTTTGAAAATATACTTTTGTAACCACCTTTGGGATGACAGACAAGGGCTTCAATTCTCTTGCTTTGCAAATTCTCGTTCCTTTTGTTCTACTCGATCTTGAATTTCTTCGACGGATGCCACATAAACATATCCCTCAAATAGATCCTAGTCCCGACAACAAAACCATTTGTTGGATTTAGGTTGGGCTGACCCAAGTTCGATCTTTTACTTCACACCAAAAAAACCATAAATCACTGGTCCTTTCAGCAACGACCTGCAAGCAGATCGCAGTCTCACCTGAAGTGACTATGGGAAGATACAAAACCAGGTTTCTGTAGCCTTGAGGGATGATGCAATGTGGTGCTTTTGTGTTTTCTTATACTTAACATTCATCATTTACTTCACAGTCCTACATTACTTCACCACGTTACATTTATTACTCAAAGCATATCATATAAACCCTTAATCGTTATTGCGCTATAATAAAAGGCAACTATAATAAAATTGTTATGCTACAACAGATAATACACAAAGATGACATATATTTTATCGTGATTCATCCCAATGTGAGCCTACGTCCAAAAGATCTGTTGCTTATAAAAGAGAATTTGTACAACAAACAGTTCTTGGCATGCGCACTCAACTGCAAGCAGTTTGCTCACTCAGCTGTGGACTTAGGCCTTTGTGCACTCAATTGTAGAGCCTTGTCTTCCTCCCCAAGTTCAAATCACAATGATTCAACCATAAACAGGGATCTAGATCATAAGATGATGATTCTTCTCTTTATTATTTGACTCTATTATATACTATTACATTGAGGGTCTGTCATTATAATACCACGGTCCATATACTGTGGACTCCCCTAATACAAGCTACTATGGTCTGAAAACCATTCATCATATACAAAATAGTATTCTTTTACAAAAAGGGAGGGGATTCGACCTGCTCCGAAGCCCATATATCTCGCAGTATATCCATTGCAAGGTTCTCTTTGGTGCCCCGCTGCTCCACTGCGCGGTCCACTTCGCGCTCCACTGTATCTTTTACTTCGCACTCTACTCTCCAAAGTGCGGTCTCCATCAAAATCTAGGCCAAGTTGGGTTGTACCCAACACTTCTACTTCCTCCATGCCAAAATCTCCATCTAGCACCAGTTTTACACATTCTTTCCTGGGCCTAATGCATTTTTTCGCCTCTTCTTCCATATGATTTTTTTTCCACCAATCCTTCATTTGTTCCAAGATTTTATCCTCTAGGACCTAGCTCCCAACCTTCCTCTCTTCTGATATTCTCCTTAGCTATTCTCGAATTGCTAATGGGGAAGCTAAAGTCTTGGACTATGGGTATTTACAATATGGACAAAGTCCCCTTGAAACACTTCTCCAATCCTCCTTCCAAACTATCCTAAGATTCTTTTCATTATTAGGGATAATCCCCTATTCAAGTCCCTTTAATAATTTATCCAATTTGTTCCTTTGAATTAAAAGATCTTTTAGTGATATGTCTAGGATTACCCTAAAAATATGTTCGTCCCTATTAGAGAGACCCTCTATCACTAGATTGTGTCAAGTCCTAATCTATGCGCTTATCAAGCCACGTCCATGGCTTAAGACAAGTTCCTCATCATAGGTCCTTGGACTTCACCATATTTCCTTAAGCTCTTCTCTAAAATGAAAGAGGAGGTCATGAATAAGGGCCTCCACCTTTCGATAATCCATCACCTCGTGATTTTAATTCATTGGATTAAACCTTCTAACTCTCTACAAACCTCAAGTTTTCACATTGGCACAATTATCAATACCATATACCTTACCTTCCCCAGAATTCCAAATTTTATTTTCACCTTGGTGCGCTTGTGGAAATCATATACTTCCAATAGAGAGACTAAATTGACATCAATTGGGCAAATAGTTATATGGAAGATAACAACAAAATAATGGTTTTATATATCATGTTTTTTCATGTTTAGGTAGGTGTTTGTGAATACCTATATTTAATGTACTCAACACATCATGTAGATTTGATACTCCATCACTTAAAAAAAAAAAAAAAAAAAAAGTAGAGAAAACCCTATGTCACTCATGGCTATTAGCCTAATACAATTCTTAGATCTATTCAGTATGTAGGTACATTGTTGTGTAGAAATAAAGCTTGGCCAGCTATAATAATCCACTGGTAATCTGTAAAGAGGCAAATTTTGAATTATTGTGATCATTGACTATTAATATACTCCCTCACGTATAAGGAAGATGAAATATAAACTACCCAAAAATAATTTGAAATCTTATGGTTGTTAACCTATTCCCTTATATATAAGGAAGACTCTCTCTAACACAAACAAAAGCAATTTGAAATCTTACTTCAGTGGTATAAATGTCATGTGACATTAGTTTTCAATTAACAATGATATACAACTACCTAGATTAAACCCTAATCTATGAAGCAGAGAGGTATCACGTTTCTTAATGTGTAATTTTTTTTTATCATTTAATTCCATATCATTTTATTTCCAAGGAAAGAAATCAACCTCCCTCTCAGCCTAAGGGCTAGAGTGGGGTTGCTCGTACCAGGATAGCTCACAAGTATACTCACTTAAGAGTTCATAAAGCTAGAAGCTAATACAATAATATTCATAAGCATGAAGCCATTACAACAATATTGATCAAGGCATTATAGCTCGTCACGACATTAGCAGTGATTTGACCTTGGGTGGGAAAGATAACAACCATTCCGCCCAATTCCATGTCATATATTAATTCATTTATATATATTTTATTATTTATTTTATTTTTAAAATTTATTTTTTATTATTTATTAATTTAATCTCTTGATACTTGATAGATTTTAAACTTAAGGGTATACTAGCTTAATATAATTTTTTTTAGTGTTAGGTCTTAACAATAAATAAAATGATTTTTTTTTTTTTTTTTTTTTATTATCAAGATTCATAAGTTCAAGTTGTTTTTAATTTGAAAAAGTTTAAAGTGCTTTTAGGATTTTCAAGGGTTATTCACCCAAAATTATTTCCCACATTCAAGGAGGAATGACCATTTTGTTTTATTAATTAAACAACTCCTACTTTTTTTGAAATGTTATATATATATATATATATATATATATATTATATATATAAGAAAGAAAGAAAGAAAGAAAAGTATTTTAACATCCACAAGGCTAAATATAGCCTATGAGACATATTGCTTCTTCATCTCGTTGATGTATTTGATCCTTTTCTTGTGAAGCCTCATAATAAACACTTCTAGCTTCTCGACGAACCCCTCGCTAAATAACTTATCCCAAAGATAGCTACCAGAATATTTGCATAACTTTCCGTGTTGTTTTTGAAGGCCTAACATTCTCAAATGAAATGATTTTCTGTTTTCACTTTTCCGGAAGAACAAAAAATACACTCTTTCCTCCCACTCTTCTTTTGGCCTTTTCCAACGCCTTGTTCCACATCGAAGTTCATGAGAATTAGCCCTTAACTGAGCAATAAGAATTTTGGCTCTCCAAGAAATATTGGTCTCTATGTACATTTTCTGTTGATGATTATAAGTGAGATTAAACACTTCGATATAATACTTTTTTTTTCTCCCTAGCTCCTTATCCTAAGTATGCTTTGGAACTTATCCATAACAAAAGCTTTTATCTCTTTATTGTTTATGGGGCACATGTTCAAGCAAATACCCGGTTCACTAAACCATTTGTTATTTTGCTTCATCCAATTTTTTTTCATTTGCTTAATGACAACCTTTTGGCCATCTACCCTCTTCCATTTGCTCATTTTCTTTTAAATATCTTATAAATCGCACCATAACAATTGTTTCAATGAAAATAACCCTTATTTCACACTTAAAACATTATTTATTTATTTTTTTACAGAAACGATTATGGATTATATTAACTGATTGGTCTAAATGCGAGATTTCAGATTTCAATGGGAGGGAGCAGAGCCCAAATAGTTTCGACAACCAAAAGTGCTATGGAGCTTGTGGTCAGCTTCCAGCTCTTTTTGGCTACAGCTATGGAATCGATTTCTGTGATTTGCCCAAGCTTAAAAGTGCAAACGAACTGTTTCAATAGCAAGCAGTAAAACATATCAGCTGACTGATTATGGAATTAGATCCCATGTTTCATCCCCGTCTCTTATCATTGCCCCAGTAGAGAGAAGGGCAGCTTTATTAGCTTCAAGATCTGCTTCTTTATTGTTATCTCTCAATACGTGGAAGTATTTCAGGTTTTGGAACAATTTCCCCAAACTTCTGATTCTAGATATCTGTCTTGCCAATCTTAAGTCCCGAGGGGATGAGTTGGTCACCATGATTTTTATTATCACTTGAGAGTCCCTAAAAATGTTTGCCTCCTTGATTTCCAAATTCAAGATCAACTTAAGACCTTGGAAGAGGGCCAAAGCCTCAGCTTGAATGTTGGAGTTGATCTCCAGACCCCAAGCAAAGTTGTGGGTCGATATGCCTTCAGTGTTTTTTACAATTCCTCCTGCCCCAGCCTTATTAGGATTTCCCTTTGATGCCCCGTCAAAGAAGAGAGAGTGCACCTTTTGATTGGAGATCCAGTCTTGAAAATCTTCATTATTTTTCCCCCTTATTTGTTAGTCCTTAGAAGGGGAGATATTTATGGTAGCTTGATGAAATTACAGGTTTAGGGAGGCACCCCAAACAATATCTAACTGATTTAGATTTGAAGCGTCTTTTTGATCTCCCAAGCATTCTTTTAACTGGAATTTTATCTTAGCCGCTACCACCTTGACATCATGCTGTGTGTTTCTAAAAATTCTGCTGTTTCGCTCTAGCCAGATCTGCCAGCAGCAGATTTTAGGAAGGGAAGACCAAGCCGCTTTAATCACTTTGTTTTTGGGAGGAGGGCCGAGATACATGTTCTGCCAATTTGCAGAAAGATCAATTATGGAGATGGGAAGAACAAAATTGGGGTTCCAATAATCCATCAGCTCACTCCAAACCTGCACAGCGAATTTACAATTTTATATGAGATGTGTGGCACATTCGACATTCTCTCTGCAGAGAGGACACCTGGATGAGCCATGAAATCCATGTTTCTGCAATTTATCATCAGTGAGGATTTTCCTGTGGCATAAAAGCCAACACAACATCTCAATTTTCGGCAGAGAGGAGAGGCGCCGACCACATTCCAAGGAGCAGGGTCAGGAGGGACTTGCGGTCTCAAAGAGAGTTTTGCGTAGCCTTGAGCTACGGTATAACCTGCTGACAGCGAACCCCAGCCACGCGAGTCTCTTCTGCGCCCATGCGTGGGAGAAATACCGTTCAACATAGCACGAAGGCAGCTGCATTCCTGAAGAAGCTCCGGAGGCAAATCTATAAAATTCCAACCTGCCCAGCGCGTCCCAGCCCACGTGGATATATCCCACAGAGTGGATTTTCCTGAAGCGGTCAACTAGCAACACAACGCATTCAAGGAGGAGCATTCACCAATCGGATCTCGGTCCATGATGCGATCAGTCCAAATATTTATATTCCTCCCATTTCCAGGAATCCAGTAAGCATTGGAGCGGATCAAGGGGGCGACTTTGGAGTAGAGCCTTACAAAGGGAGAGACGCCTTGGGGGAGAGGCCCATCCAGGCATCTAACTCTCTTGCCTTTGAAATATTTCCTCCATAGCGCTAATTGGGCCCAGCCAGGCTTGGGCGCAATAATTTTCCAGAGAAGTTCGACTCCCATGGAAATGTTATGAAGGGAAAGGTTCTTGAAGTTTAAACCCCCCTCCATTAGAGGCTTGGAGACAGTCTCCCAGTTAACAAGAAGGACTTTCCTCTCATTTTGTTTGCCTTCATTCCAAAAGAAATTGCGTATGTGCTGGTCCATTTTCTGACGAATGCCAATTGGAGCAAGGAGTACTGAGAACTGAAATAAGGGGAGACTGCAAAGCACAACTTTGATGAGAACTGACTTGCCCGCAATATTGAGCCAGGTGAATCCCCATGCCTGGAGTTTGTTCTTGAATTTTTCCACTTGGGGGAGCCAATCCTTGTTGTAGGCCCGCTTGAGGAAGATAGGGAGCCCAAGATATTTAAAAGAAGTCCAAGCTGAAGAGGTTGCGAATCCAAAAACATCTAGCAATGGAACTAAGCAAGTTGGGTGTAGTATTCAAATAGTAAATGTGGCATTTCCTCTTGTTGAGACTACTTCCCGATGCCATACAAAACTTATCAAGAGCTTCTTTAAATCTGTTGGTTGAGTGGATCGATGCAGCCCCCAGCAGCAAAGTATCGTCTGCAAAAAGGGCATGATTGATGCTTTTGACTCCTCTTGCAATGCAAAGCCCTGAGATCTCCTGCTCTTGCATTTTCTTGTTTAGATGGAAACTGAGAATTGAGGCTTGGAGGACAAACAAAAGAGGAGAAAGAGGACAACCCTGCCTTAGTCCTCTTGAGGCTTTGAAAAAACCAGCAGCTCTGCCATTTACAAGGGGAGAAATCCATGGCTCCGAGATGCAGGCCCGGATCTAGTTTATAAAATTCTCCCCAAATCCAAACTTTTGGAGAACATTCAAGAGAAAACTGTGCCTAACACGATCAAAAGCATTTGCTAAGTCCAGTTTGATAGCCATACCTTTTTCCTTTCACTGCTGGCTTGAAAGGATTGCCTCTTGAACTAAATGAAGTTGTCCACTAGTTGCCTACCGTGAATAAAGCCCCCCTTAATTCTCTGGAATGATTTTGGGAAGAAGATATTTCAGCCTGTTAGCTATTACTTTGGTGATCAACTTGTAACCAATGTTGCAAAGAGAGATGGGACGAAATCTGTTGAAGGAGCTGGCGCCTTTCTCCTTGGGGATGAGTGCAAAGAACGTAGAGTTTGTACTACCTTCAATTTTTTGACAGGCTTGGGATTTTTGGACCATTTTATAGAGATCCTTTTCCACAATATGCCAGCAGGATTGAAGAAATTTGGCGAAGAATCCATCCGGTCCTGGGGCTTTGTCTGGGTCCATGGCAGAGAGAGCATTCTTGACCTCAGCCTTGGTGACTTTAGCTTCTAGCTGGCGGTTCATCTCAGCAGAGATTGAAGGGGGAACCCAGTCCAAAAGACAACAATTTTGAACCAGATTCACATCCTCACTATACAAATTTTTGAAATGTAGAAATGCTGCTCGTTTGATGCTTGCAAAGTCCTTGTGATTGGTAGTATCTCCCTTGATTTCAGCAATGGAATTGAAGCATTTTTTGGCTTGAGCTTGCTTGTGAAAGAAAGAAGAATTTCTGTCTCCCGCTTTGAGCCAAAGGCAGCGAGACTTAAGCCTCCAACATTCTTCTTCAGCGAGGCAGGCTTTATGAAAGTGCTGTTGGAGTTGGACCTCCTTTTTGAGGATTTCTCTGGTTACATATGCCTCTTCCGAAAGCAAATGATGTGCATCTAGCTGATTTTGGAGATTTTTCCTTTCAGCTGCTGGATTAGGAAGGGTTTTGGCCCAACACTTTAGAGCAGATTTCGTTCTTCTGAGCTTTTCTTCCCACACATAGAATGGTGATCCATTGTCTGGTTGAGACCAACTTTCCTTGACTATCTGCAAAAAATTGGGTTCCTTGACCCAGAGGGGGCTAAATCTGAAGGGGATGGGGCCAAGATCGGGATGGGCCCGGAGTTCAAGCTTGATAGGATTGTGATCAGATATGCTGCAAGAAAGGATTTGCATACTAGCGTCTAATCCAAGCAAAAGAAAGGAACTTTGGACAAAGAACCTATCCAACCTTGCTGCAATGTGTCCAGGGCCTACTCTTTTATTTGACCAAGTATACTTACCAGAAGAGGGCTTGATGTTTAGCAAGTCCCAATCTTGCAGGAGATCCTCTGCCCATTCCCTTGCCGGATATCGCACAATGCAACCTCCTCGCTTTTCTGAGGTGTGCAACGTGAGATTTAGATCACCTGCAATAATGATGTTGTGTAGGTTCCCAAGGTCTGCTTGGCTTCTTATTGAGTCCCAATAGGCCTTTTTTTCTCCAGCATTGACCGACACATAAACATTGAAGAGACAAAAAGATTCTTTAGTAACGAGATGCTGCATTTATAGTAGCAGCCAATGAGTATTTGAAGTCTCAGATACTAACAAAAACTTACTATCATTCCAAAGAGTGCCCAACCCTCTAGAGGCTCCTCGGGCTGAGACAACTTTTGCTTTACTTTTACTCCAGAGTATTTTGCTTGTTTGGAGGAAGTCTGAGTCCTCCATCTTGGTCTCCTGGATAAGGAATATGTCCGGGGCTTCTATTCTTATTAAGTTTCTTATGGCCTCTTCCTTGATTTTGTTCCCCATACCCCTATAATTCTAGGAGACTATTTTCATTATTTACCTTTGTTCTGCTGGGCTCCCTTGGAGCCTTGAGACTGGTTTCTCGCCATCTTCGGCTTTTTTGCTAACAACTTCTCCAGAGTTGGTTGGCTGCCCTGTAACTTATCCTTGTACGTTTCCTGCTCTCTTTTCTCCCGTCTGTTTTGCGGCCTCTTGTGGATCTCCTTATAGAGGCTTGGGAGTCACCTATTTCTCCTTCCTCCTCCGAGTCTTCCGACTCTTGGTCCTCTTCCTCGACTTTGACAGGGATTCCTTTTGAGCTTTCTGCAACACCTGCATCCTTGGAAAAGATAGATAGGTTACCTTTATCTGGAGACACTGCCTTTTGGTCCACGACCTCCTGGGTGTCCTCTAGCTGTGAGCTTAGAGGATCAAACTTATTTTCTGGAACAGGTTTGGGCGGGATCTGCTGAGCAGAGGCCTGGTGAGGACCTTTTCCATTAGGGCCTCCCGACTTTTGTGTCTTGTGAGAAGTTTTGGAGCGCTTGACTTGATTCCAGCCGTCCTCCTTCCCCTGCACAACCTCGTTGTTGGACGGGCAGCCTCTGGCGAAGTGGCCATAGACATGGTATTTCCGGCATTTGAAGGGCAGCTGCTCATAGTCTAGTTTCTGCACATGCGTCCAACTTCCAACATTGATTTTGATGGCCTCTGGCAACCCCACCTCCAGATCTATTTCTACGCAGATTCTGGCGCAGTCATATTGGTCCTTATTGTTTGCTCGATCTATGAATTTCCCAAGGGCATTTCCATTCTGCATCAAAGAGTCCCAATTCCAGCAATGAGCTGGGAGATTTGGGAGCCTAACCCACACCGGGACTGCTTTGGGCATGTCCACTGCTAGATCAAAGTCCGAAGTCCATTTATTTAGGTACAAACCCTGAGGGCCCATGAAGTAGGGGCCGTTTTGGAAGATCAAATCTTTGTCATCCTTTGAAGAGAATTTGAAGAGGAAGAATCCTCTCCCCAGAAAATAAGAGGTAACACTTTCTTTGATCAACAACGCCCAGTTTTTGTTGACCCAGCTCTCACTGGTTTTGGGGGATGGCCATAGCCCAGTGAACTGGCCGATGAGAGCTCGCTTGGCCAAAGATAATGCAACCTGGATCAGGGTTTTTGGGGGAAGGGAGATTTCAGGCATATCATCCAATTTTTTGACGAATTTCACAGCTTCTGAGTTCTTCTTTGGAAGCCCTGCCAAGAGTCGATTAAAGGCCTCAGTAGATGAGGGTGGAGGAGGAGGAGGGGGAGGCGCCTGGGGAGTGCCCAGCACCTCCATGGGCACGAGCCCTAGATTGGACGCAGACCTGTCACAAGCACA